>JAXIVD010002064.1:37500-68203 GCA_036785275.1 Cancer borealis
TGACGGTGGACGTGACGTGTGGATATTCGTGAGGAGGTGGCCACAAATTGATAATGGAAGTCGATGGTGGAGAGTGGAGAGTATTATGTCCTTAGCATGCTTGTGGTGGCTGGAAAGTGGATAGATAGATGTATGAATGGATGAATGGATGAAGTGAACATAGTACCGTCTATCAAACTTTTCCTACTAACATTTCCATTCCATTTACCACACACCCTTCACGTACCTATCCTTCCATAGAGTCCAAGGGCGTGGTGGGTGTGGTGAGTGCAGGCGGGTGTAGGATGGGTAAGTCCGTGGCGTCCTTAGCCCAGGGCGTGAAGGTGCCTGTGCTGCTACTCGAGGTGATGGAACCTTGCCACTATGACCTTGTCCTCCCTACCACCGTGCCCGTCCTACCATTGTATGATGCCTCGGTGAGTGTGTGTGTGTGTGTGTGTGTGTGTGTGTGTGTGTGTGTGTGTGTGTGTGTGTGTGTGTGTGTGTGTGTGTGTATGTGTGTGTGTGTGTGTGTGTGTGTGTGTGTGTGTGTGTATGTGTGTGTGTGTGTGTGTGTGTGTGTGTGTGTGTGTGTGTTTATGTATGTGTGTGTGTGTGTGTGTGTGTGTGTGTGTGTGTGTGTGTGTGTGTGTGTGTGTGTGTGTGTGTATGTGTGTGTGTGTGTGTGTGTGTGTGTGTGTGTGTGTGTGTGTGTGTGTGTGTTCTTACATATACGAACGTAGCAATGAAGTCTCCTTGAATTTGTCTAGTGTTATCTATTTGTCTTTTTTAATCAAGGGAATGAAAGGTGTAATTGATAGCCATCTTGCTTGCTTTCAGTTTTTTTTTTATGTGTGTAAATCTCCATCTCACTTAATTTGCTTTGACTCTATTGTCATTTTGAGTGCAATTATATTTTTTCTGTTTCTTTCTTTCTTTTTTCCTACTTCATACTGGGAAAGACCGCGGCGTTCAGTGCTGTCATTTCCTGGAATTTTCCGTGTTTTCACTTTCAGTCAATCGGCCTTCGGTGACCTGCGATAACTAGGGTTTTTTCTTCTCTTTGTTACTGTGTTTGAGTTGTCCGGGTTTTTTCCCTTTACTTCCTGTTGTTCAAGAAGGGATGATATCTTCTTTAGTTTATTTATAATTTGTTCATTTCCTTACTATGATAACCTGGATGATTGAACACCTGTTAGACTCCACGGCGTCTTCATTAATGACATCCTCTCCAGTAAAAATCCTTATTCTTATTACAGAAAGCAGACCTTTTTTTTATTATGTTCGTATGTTAATCTTCCATGTGTCTTCTTTTCTTCCTATTATCGGTGATCTGCCTGACCTGCGGCTTCCCGGGATCCAACACGCCCTCATTACCGACCTCTCCTTCCTATTGTGAAGACGTAACTTTCTCTTTTTTTTTTCTCTCTTTTTTTTTATTTGACATTTCCGTTCGTCTTCCTTCCTTCCTATTATCGGTAACTCGGCCACTACTCAGGATCCTTCAACCTTCAACGCTATCCTTTCCTACCTACCCTTCCCCCCCACAGATATCGAGGCGCTTCCCTTGTTTAGTGCACGTGACGACCACTTGGCTGAAACTTGCCCTCATCCCAACCAGCCTCACAGCCGCCCCCAGCCCCTTCCTCCCTGCCACCCCCAAGTAAGTGCTGCCCCGGCCTCTACTATCTATCATACACGTTATTGTATTGTATCCTTTTGTTCCTGAGTTCTGACCTGATGCTGTGCCTTGGTATGTGTGTTGATGATGATGATGATGATGATGATGATGATGAGGAGGAGGAGGAGGAGGAGGAATAGGAGGAGGAGAAGGAGGAGGAGGAAGAGGAGGAGGAAATGTAAGAGGTACAATTATCTTTTTTTTTTTCCATCTCTCTTTTTATCCTTCCTTTATTTCTAAAAGCTATATCACAGCAGGACAACACAGAATCATCCTCAAGTTGCAGAAAAACACTTCAAAGTTTAATAAATTTACTCTCAAAAATAAACTTTCCAAGGTGAGGGTAGCCTCTTAGCCTTTATAAGCACCTTTGTCTCGTGGGTGTGAGGGGCCAGGTGCCAGCAAAGAGAAAGGCACTCAATACTTGGTGATGCTGAGCTCAGCCTGGGAAAGGAAATTGAGGTCAAAGGTTACAGATGGGGTCATGGAGTGCTGCGTGGATAGTCTTAAGCTTATTAATACGAAGCTAATACATGAATAACTACAACACCAGCAATAATGATGATGGTGATGAAACTACTACTACTACTGCTACTACTATTACTACTACTACTACTACTACTATTACTACTACTACAAGTTTACTACTACTATTAAAGATAATAATAATAGTAATGATCATACTAATAATAACAATAGTAATGATAATAATAATAAGAAGGATATTAGCAATAATAATAATGATAATAGTAATAATGATGATAATGATAATAATAATAATAATAATAATAATAATAATAATAATAATAATAATGATAATAATGATAATATTAATAATAATAATAATACAAATTATAGAAATTACTACCAATGATAATAATGTTGTTGCTCGCAGCCCTCGAGTGGAGTACCTGAGCTGCGTAAAGGAGGACCTGCCTGACGAGGCGATCGAGGTGGAGGAGGAGGGCACTCCGTGGCTTGTACAGCTGGACCGCGCCCGCCGCTACCTCAACGGGCGGCAGCTGGTCGTGGCGACAATACAGGTGTGTGGGGGTGTACTCACACACACACACACACACACACACACACACACACACACACACACACACACACACACACACACACACACACACACACACACAACACAAAAAGAAAAGCATGTGAAAGAGAATATAAATGATTTCTGTTTTGACGTAATGTTATAAGACAGTATTTTGGATTGTGAAAACTCCATATCATGAGAACGAGGATGTGTTGAGGGTTGGTAATGATGCAACAGTGGACTTTGGCGTGGTGGTGGCAGTGCGATGGTTGTATGGCAATTACTGTGTATAAGTTAAAAGAGTTTACGTAGGGAGTAGATAACGTTTTCAATAAGGCAAAACATGAAGTATAGATGGGTTACTGTAGTAACTCGTGGTAGGTTATTAGATATCACTCGCCCTACCACCAGCGTTGTAAGTGGAAAATAATACAAGTGGGACAGTTATGAGATGAGTTACTATGGTCACTTTGATACTCTTTAAGGACTCTCGTAACACACCGAGGACCCAGCAATAGTGTTATTCATTGGTTTAGTGTAATACAAGTATATCTTGTTGTCAGATGTTATGGACCTGAAAACATTTCACCCAATACATGCCGGTACTTGCCTGTTCATGAATTCACCACCAAACAGCTCTGTAGTTGCTAAATTAATTTGAAAATTTGTCGCTAGAGCGCGGTGTTCCAACAGGAGAGAATTTACACGTGAAAAATGCACATGTTCGTCTATTGATTGTAGACATTGACTCTTGCATCAATTAAATCAAACGTAATATTCCTTGATTACCCAGGGTGAGGTTATAACACCTGTTCTCTGTGTTTGTCCCCCAGCGGGCGCCCTTCGTCAACCTGCAGCTGGACGGAAGGGAGATCATCAACGCCACAGGGTTCTGCATCGAAATGCTGGACGAGATGGCGCTCAAATTTAATTTCACGTAAGTGTTGGGATGACACAACACTGTGAGTGGGAGGAGGGAGAGGGATGCTGGAGAGGCACAGGGGAGGTGAAGGAAGTAGAACACCCCTGATGTATGAGGCTCATAAGTTCTTGTTGTGATGAGGTAATAAGATTAAATTAAGCAAGGTTTGATGCGTGAGAGGATGGTAAGTAACCGTAACCGGATAACATATTATTTGATGTGCTTGAGTATATATTTGCAAGATGTAAAAACGTTTACTTGACTTGATCATTAATTTTCTTGCCTAGATTAGACTAAATCTCATATTAGTGTTAATTCATATATTAATAATTAAGCCAGTAATGCTGCACCACTCGGCCAGGTACCGGTTGGTGCTGCCTTACGACGACAACTGGGGCTCCCCGATGAAGAATGGCACCTTCAACGGCATGGTGGGCATGGTGCACAGACAGGTGGGTGTGGTAGGGCTGGATGGGTACAAACAGCTAGTTTTTAATGCCTCGTTCACCTGAAAGATGCCCGTTACAGAACTGTTGGGTAAATGTGACGTCACACAAAACTGGTCTTTTACCTCACTGCGTCAAGACCAGGGCTGAGTGGATGGCATCTGCACTACTCCGACTTATTGCTATTACACTACACACTGTTGCTGTGGAATACTACTTATGCTGTAAATTATCGTATGTTCATGTTCAAAGTGTTAAAGACAGGTGGTGGTTCGCTGAGGTCTGACTGCATTGCTGTGTGCTGTGTTTGTATGGATGATGCAGGAAGGAGAAGCAGCAGCAGGAAAAGTTTGAAGAAAAAAAACCCTCCTCAGGTGCACTGTTAGTAGGCCACTATGTGTAGACTCTCTCTAACCGGAGCCATCTGGTGGTGAAGCACACGCAACATATGGCAGTGACTTGGTGCACGTGACCTTGGTGCTGCCTGTGAATTGTGTCAGCCAGTCATGCCGTTCAGCCATTTTAACACCACTCATCCCACCCTTGACCTCTTCACTCCCTGCAGAATGTGGACTTCGCCCTGGCCGGCTTCACCATCACACATATTCGTGCGACGGTGATCGACTTCACCCACGCCTTCTACGAGGAGCCTACCACCATCCTGATCCCGCCACCACGAGAGCAAAACAACTTTCTAGCCTTCCTGGAACCCTTCTCATGGCAGGTGTGTGATGGCATTGCACCTACACTTAAAGATACACCTCTGCTACTTTCATCAATGTATTCATTTCTTCTTTTACTTAACGGTACCTTACACAACTTTCTAAAAACTTGTATCATATAGTCACTGAAATTGAAGTGTGTTAATTATAGTTTCTTATGGATTTCTAACAGTGACAGCCAAATAGTAGTTAGTATATCTCTCTCTTGTATTAACCTAGCCCTTTCCTCCTCCCATTCTTTGGTATCGGTGTCCTGTCCCTTTCCCAAACAGGTGTGGTTCCTGACTGTGGTGAGCATCATCGTGGTGGGCCCCGTCATGTGGGTGCTGGCCAGCATTGGGAACCTGCCAGTGCTGTACCCGCATAACACCCGCACAGTGCGCTACTCCCTCCTCCGATACACGTGGGACTGTGCCTTCGCTCTAGCTGGACAAAGTAAGAATCCTTGTATGTGTTTTTGTTGGGGAGAGGGGACTCGTGTCATGGCCTTGCCTTTAGATGTGCCCTTTTGAACACTTTCGGTAATCTCAAAGGACCAGACAGCTGCCTCTCCACCAAAACTAAAGACCTAACCTAAGAACATTTTCACCGAGGACACAGCCTTTCCTCCAACCCTGCTGCATCCCTCTTTCCTCCCTCCTGCACTTCATTTCCTTCACTGCTCCAGGTGGCCACATTTTACACATATAATTTCCATATAATTTCCAACGTTGGGATTTTATCGAAGTTGAAATTATCCAACCCAAAACTTCCACTCTGCTTCCTCCTTCCTCCACTCGTTCAGGTGCCCGCACGCGCCACACCGAGCCGGTACGGGTGCTGCACGGCATGTGGTGGACGTTCTCCGTCATCCTGATCTACACGTACACGGGCACGTTGATCGCCTTCCTAACTGTACCACGCCTCACCAGCCTTATCAATTCCCTAGAGGAGCTGGCGAACCAGAAGGACGTGTTGTGGACCTATCGCGCCAAGACTGCCCATGAGACGCTCTTCGCGGTGAGTCCCTGCAGCAGTCAAGCGGAGGACCTTGTTAATGGGATAAATATGCTTGTGTCTCCGTTTTCTGTTCAGATTAGTGTGATTCATTGGTTAACTTGATTACCTTACCTTACCTTACCTTAGCGATGATTATATTCCGTTGTGTTCCTATAACTACTCCTTTTTCGCTTTATTGATTCTGTATTTTATTCTTTATTTTCACAACTCTCCTCACCCTTCCCCCATCTTTGCCATGTCCACGCCTGGTCGTCGCAATGGAGCAGACCGCTAAGCCTCCCTCCACCTACAACAAGATCGGACAACTGTTGAAGGAACGACCAGATCTCTTGGTGCATAACGACGATGAAGGGATCAATGCCGTCCTCAGGGGCGACACTGCCTTCATCAAGGTGCCCGAGGATAGCTCCTTCCCTTCTCTTCATGCTGATGATGTCCTTCTGCTCACTGCTCTCATCCTCTTCTTTATCTTCCTACCTTTTCTACTTTATTCTCGTCCTTCTCAATTACTTACTGTTGTTCCTCTTACTTATATTATTCTCACGATAGTTATGTTTGTTCTTCTCAGTATACGTATTAATAACTATCATTTCTACTTTATCTATTATAAGAAAATGTTTTCTCACATTACATGTATCTTTTATATTCAGTTTTATGTTGTCTATGCTACCAAATCTTATTCCTTGTTAGGCTTTTTAACTAACAGAAGTATATGCACTAATTTGGCAAACATGATGCATATAATGAATAGAAACAATGTATTACATTCGTCGGCTGACAGGTGCCTCACTTTCCCCATTAGGAAAAGTCGTGGCTGGACTTTGCCATGGAACAAGATTATCTGGCCACCAATCAGTGCCGCATGGCGCAGGTCAATCAGATTTTCTTCAGTGCCGGCTTCGGCTTGGCGCTACAGGAAGACTCCATCTTCTTGCAACTCTTCAACAATGAGTGAGTGTAGACCAGGCGCTGAGGACCGTTGGGGGGAGGTGTTTTTTTTTCTTTTCTTTATTAATGTATCACGTCAAAGTTTAGATAATATTTGTACATGTTGACAACATTATGGTTATGATAACCGTTCAATTTTAACAAAGTATGATAAAGCTTTGTCATCACATCTTAGTCGTGAATGTGTTTGCAAATAGTTCATGTTTCACTTGATAATTTTATGAGTGGACGACGCTTCATCGTGAGTGTATGTGAAGTCGGGAGCCTACGAGTGAGTGAGTCCTTATGTCATAGGATCCTGAGGATGTCCCAGTCTGGGCTTTTCACCATCTGGAGGATGCAGTACTGGCCCAGCCCTAATGAATGCACGGTCGGCAACCTGGGAGCTCCATCAGGACCAAAGAGCCTCCATATCAACAATTTTTCTGGCCACTTCTTCATCTTCGGCGTAGGGCTGGGCCTGGCGCTGCTGGCCTTCTTGGTGGAGCGGATGCTGTTACGGAGCTTCTTCAAGGACGCCAAGATATCTGAGGGTGAGTGACGTCAATCCAACTTTTGTTTAGCAACCATGCTCAGAGCCACGGCTGTGTGACGCAAATTTAGGTTTCAATGACACTGACGTAGACGAACTGCTTCCCAGGAGTGTTCATGTGAGGGATTTTTTTTTCCTTCGATGTCTCAAAAAATCCAGCTTCATACTGATCATTTTTCTTTTGTTCACGTGGCGTCCTCAGCTGTCAGGAAATTTGATCTTTTGTTTAATTGTATTTCCTCATTTCACTGAATACGGCTATTTCTCCTATTCCTCCTCTTCCTCCTCCTCCTCTTCCTCCTCCTCCTCCTCCTCCTCCTCCTCCTCCTCCTCCTCCTCCTCCTCTTCCTCCTCCTCCTCCTCTTCTTCCTCTTTTTTTTTTGCTTCTTGCAGAGTACTGATGCTGGGGACAACATTCCCTGACCTTACATACATACACACACAGGTACAGGTGGTTGAAGAGCCGACCAGCACTCAGTAGACAGCTACAGACTAGACTTGTAAATAGACAACGTGCAAAGTATAAGATATGACAGAAAGGACTCATCACGCTTACCTATCCTACTTTCATCTCTTCATCATTCCTTTCCTATTTTCCCTTTCCTATCCTTCCCTTCCCCCATCTTCCCCGACCTTCATCCTCCCCTCCTACACTCCACCAGCACCAGTAGGACTATAGGTTTTGTGCATGGAGTTGTTGGGATCTTGTTTATTGAATGAGCAGCCTTCCAACCCTGTCAGTAAAATGTCTCTTCACCTACCCTTCACGTTACAGTATAGACGAGGCTGAAACACTGACTTTCCCCTCCCCTCCGCCATGTGTCTTTATGGAAGTGAATGGCTCAGTGTGGCATCATTCAACTCAGGCAATTCAGTAGTGGTAGCGGTGATTGGTTGTATGCTTCATTCTTGTTTCAGTTTGTAGATAGTTCAAGGTTTTGTTGAGTATTACATCTTGTTTTCTTCGTAGTAACATGTGACTTTGCACTTAACCTTGTAGCTGTTTTGAACGCCATCACTGTGGGACAACCTACATCAGTGTCACATACTATATATATATATATATATATATATATATATATATATATATATATATATATATATATATATATATATATATATTTTTTTTTTTTTTTTTTTTTTTTTTATTATTATTTTTTTTTGTTGTTGCCATCCTTCCTTTGGCACAGTATACATATTTCTCGATAAATATACAACAACCCTCAATATATCTATTCTTCAATAGCAAAAACTATTAAGATCTTAACCCTTGCCCGAATTATCGCCAAGACAAGGTGCATGACTGGTCCCCATTCTCGCACAGGGATGCAGGATCTTCTGCCTACGCAAGAATTATTAGGTAAACGACGAAGACGACATGACAGCCTGACGCCGGGGCCGCTCGACCGCTTGTTGCAGATGCGGGTCATTGCTTTAAGGAACGGATCACCGCTGGTTACCGTCAACCCCACACCCACACAGCGCCATCCCGATATCTTTGATCTGCACCCGCCCCTCCGCAAGGTTCAGGGGTGGGGTATGCTAGACGCCACGCCACCGATGCCACACGAACAGACCTCCAACCGCGGCACGAGACAGGTCCACGGACGGCCGCCAATCAGATAATCTCAGGAACATTGCAGGACATCTTACAGTAGCAATAACCTGGTGACAATATCCTTGTATCTTTCCCAGTGTAACCCACCAATGTGCCGCCAGCGGAGTTCCTAGAGGACCTTACATGTCATTATAACTTTGGATGGAGGATGATTACTGGAGCATTCGAGGTGTGTCCACTTCACGAGGTTCACTGACAGAACAGCGGTGTTTATCCATCGCTTCGTGGACTTAATGATACATTTTGCTTCTGATTTGTGTAGTGCTTTATGTAGCCAAACAAGCTTTGCTTTATCCTCAATATTAAGCTTTTTCACCTACAATTCGTACTTACTCAGATAGTATGTTTTGGTTTAGGGTTTAGGTGTCTTAGGACTGATAGTTTAAACACGCCTTAGGTGTCTCACCTCCTACCTCGCTCCCTGGTGTTTCATGCATATTTTTCATCTTGCAACGGGTAGTAGAATATAAATAAAGCTTACATCCAAGCCATCACATTAACGTCCAATATCAAGGTTTCTAGGAACCTCAAACGCATCAGAAGCCCATCCTGTTGTATGTCCCTTTCACGCCTCATTCCTCAAAACTTCTTGTAGAGCACTGTGATTACAGATAATGTTAATGCTAATGCAAAACACACCTCGCTTAGATACTAGTCTCAGTAGACCCACATAAGTTCCTATACGAGAGTAACCTAAAATCTGTGAGTGGGTCTTCTGGCACTATTAGGTAGCAAAATAAAAATAAAAGCTTATTACAATAGCTAAGTAGCTAGCGAGTGATCCTTCGTCATCTTTAGGCAGAGAGTGGGTATGTGGTGTATGGTCGCCACGCACTCTGCACTTCCGTCAGTCTATTGAGTCGTTTTTCCACAAGAACCGTCGTTATCTCAAAGTGTATACCGTTCCCCCTTGACGGTCGTCGGTATATTGGTGTACAGGTGTGGTTGTCATGTCGCCACCTGCAGGTGTGTCAACGGGACCCGGCACCTGTAAATGTAATATACGTGCAGATAATGATGTACGTTTTATTCCAACCTGATCGCTCAAACATGAGGTATAACATTATGTAGAACCTTCCTGCTACCTCGGCTACCACACCACTATGGCAGGATGACAGTACGTATTCAATATAGTAATGATGACTAATGCTGACACTGGAAAGCATTAATTTATGCAGAACCTCACACACACACACACACACACACACACACACACACACACACACACACACACACACACACACACACACACACACACACACACACACACGAGACCTATCATATAAACCTTCGTCATGTGTTAATGTTCGCTTGTTTATAGAGGAGAGAGAAAAAAAAGGCGAAAACTAGAAAACAACATAAGTTATTCTCCAACTTTGCTATTATCTAGAATTATAAGATTTTTCTGTGTTAAAAAGACCTATTTTCATACACCTTCAACAGCTGAGAGAGAGAAACAGAGGGGAAGAGAGAGAGAGAGAGAGAGAGAGAGAGAGAGAGAGAGAGAGAGAGAGAGAGAGAGAGAGAGAGAGAGAGAGAGAGAGAGAGAGAGAGAGAATAGCCATCCTGGTAAGTCCAAGTCATGATAACCTGTGGGAAATGATGCACCTTGACAGAAGCACCTTTAACCGCGTCAGGTGCGGGGCTTCATCAAGGCCTTGAACTCCCTCAACGACAATGAAGATAGACGAGCATCACCACTAAAAATACTTCAGTGTTAGCAATCACGAGTCAGCTAATTGGAGGAGGATTGAGTTTGTTTTAGTACTCTTTGTCATGACCTTATATAGTGCTATTATTCTCATTATTACGTGTTATTTACAATTTTTTTTATCATTATTAGCAGTAGGAGTAGTAATATTATTTTTCCTTGTGTTATGAGGATTTTAGTGTATTTATTGTTGTACGTGTCTCCCTGTTTGTCCTAAAAGGGGGTTAAGAGAGGCAAGGGAGGAGGCTTGAAAATGCTTATCTCATGGTCCTCTACCATTCCCACGAAGCTAAACCGAAGAGATGCAGATTTTTCATTATATAATTTAGTTTTACTCTATATTCTTATTATTCAGTAGTAGTAGTAGTAGTAGTAGTAGTAGTAGTAGTAGTAGTAGTAGTAGTAGTAGTAGTACTAGTAGTAGTAGTAGTAGTAGTAGTAGTAGTAGTAGTAGTAGTGGTAGTAGTAGCAAAGCAAATGTAGTGAGTCATTTTAAGATAACATCACGCAAGAATATGATAAGGTTCACTGACATCTTCCTTCCACTACCCATGTTCAGTCTTCCATTCGGTGCGGTGTGGCGAGTAGCGTGACTGTGCTGAGTTGTCAAGTTGGTTGCCTTCTTGAGCGAGTGAGTTTAAGATGCATAGAATTAAGAAGGTATTGGGTAAATGTTTACAGATAGTGTTTTGTTTATCATTGTTAGGTTTTAGTCTATATACTATCAAACCTAATTATTGAGTGATCGATTACTGGTCTCCATAGTTAGTCAATAAACAAGTAACATAAGTACCATCTTCTGATGCATCTATTTTACGACATTTATCTTTATAGAGACTTTCGGCCGACACTTAGAAGACAAGAGTGAGCATGAGGCAGCTTGTGGAGGTGGTGGTGGTGGTGGTGCTGCTGCTGTCTTGCGTGGTGCTGGCGGCAAGACTGGACACTGGAGGGATCACGTACGAGCCCACGGAAGGAGGGTTCACCGTCAGCTTCCAGGGTGAAGTGGTAGGTCACATCGCAGGATTGGGAGGCGGGCGGTGAGATAGAAGGGAACAGGGGAACTCAGTACAGGTAGACACATAATTGAGGTACATCCGGCTTAATTACACAGGTTACTAGTATCAAACATTCATAATTGTACCATATAAAGATAGATTGTTAAAATAACCTGTTGTACTAATGCTATTTTAAAACTGTCTTCCTGTGTTATACATGTTCTATTCTTCACATCCATCTATTTGTAGAAAACGTAATTTTCGAGGCTACACTAATATTTACAGTTATGACTAGAGATGAATGATTGGGTTAACTGTACAAATTATAAATCTACCTGTATTATAATTCAGATCGATTTATGATGTGTACAGTTAATCCAATGATTTTTCATAATTATTGATACTATACTATGAAAAATTACGATGAAAGTCAAACTCAGATGAATCAAATTTGGTCTTGGTTTTGGTCCCTTATACCACATAAGGGACCAAAACCAAGACCAAATAACTTGAACCTTGCCCGAGCCAGCTGCTACCTAGGACCTACCACTACTATACTCTTTTTCCATTAAATACTAGTGTCTTTGTAGATATTCCGCCACGCTACGGATGAACCCATCTTCTACATCGGGTCAGGACGCGCCAATATCACCGAGCAGCATGGCAACTTCAAGGTCGAGGATGAGGTGCTGAGTAAAGTCCCTCTCCCTGACTTCAAGAACGTGGATGTGGGACTCGATTCTGTCCACATGACCTTCACCACCAACGAAGATCCGGAGCTGACGGTACGTGGCTGGTGGGGAAAAGAGGGAGTAGAAAGGAAAGGTGAGGGAATACAGTCAGGGAAAAGGAAGTCGGTGTTGAGTTAATCTAACCTAACAATATGATGTTGAGTTGGCCTCGCAATGCTCATTTCTGTTTTAGAGTCGTGGTCATCTGAGTGATTGTAGTTATAAAATTATGGAGTATTCTATTCATTTTATTGTTAAAAAAGTAATGTAGTACATGAATACCTTGGCGTAAGTAAACAAACCGGTAATACGACCTGTGCCTGTTGTGTGCTTATTTCAGGTTGAGTTTCACGTAGTACAAGCATCGCACAACATGGTCGACATCTCCACCGTCACGAATTCCAACGCCTACAATCGACTGTGGGTTGGGCTGTGGGCTGAGGAGGAGGAGCAGGTGTGGGGTGTGGGCGAGCAGTACACTTACCTGAACCTCCGCGGCAGACACTATCCCGTATGGACCAGCGAGCAAGGTGAGCACCCACGCACCTGTGAATTTTCTTGGTGAAGGATGGAGTTACTGTAGCTGCCTTTACAAGAGTTTCATTGCTAGGGGCATGATGGTTCCCGCGCCGCGCCACGCTACGCTTTATTAACTGCCTCGCCACGTGTCTTTCAGGTGTAGGGCGTGACGGTGGCATAATTGCTAACGCAAGTGACATTGACGGTGGTGCTGGAGGGGAGTACTACACCACCTACTATCCACAGGCGTCCTACCTCTCCTCCAGGCGATACTCCCTGTTCATCAACGACCCGCGGTAAACATTATCTTTCATTACCCCTCCTCCATAAACTTTTTCAAATGTTAGTTTCTCCAATCGATTACTATAACGAGGCGTCACTTAAGAAATTTAACCCCCGCTACTAACGGACGGAGACCGACCAACTAAGGCCTCCATTAAATCTACCGGTGTTCAGCGTCTTGCTTCCTCGACAGGTATTTGGTGCTCAACTTCACGGAAGCGTCGCGTCACGATGTGTTCCTTCACAACCACGTGTTCCATGCCACGCTGCTGCGGGAGGCGACGCTGATGGCGACGGTGCAGACGGTCACCACCGCCCTCGGGAAGCAGCCACAGCTCCCAGACTGGATAATGCGCGGCGCCATTTTAGGTGTGCAGCGCGGCACTGGTGAGGTGAGTAATCAAAAATACATGTATATTGGAATCCATCTATGATGTATCCGTATCAAGTGTCGAGTTATGCACTGCAATATCCGTAATAAGAAAAACTGCATATGGGTGAATGGTGTCGGTGGTCCGCTTGTCGCCGCAGATGCTATCCCGGTACGAGGAGGCGAGGGACGCAGGGGTGGACGTGAGCGGCCTCTGGATCCAGGACTGGTCGGGCACTATACAGACGCTCTTAGGATATCGCGTCTACTGGAACTGGCGCTGGAACGAGACCTACTACCCAGGTAAGGCTTGCTGGCACCTTAGGCAGGAGAAGCTTGAGTGTAAGGAGGGACAAGACAGGGTGACGGTGACGGTGACGGGGAAAGGTTGTGGTCCTGCATGAGTGTTAACAGATGTATCTTACTGATTAATCATGTCATTCTCTATACAAGAGCTCAACCTGTAAATATGACCATAGTCCTCTCTCGGCCTCATTTCCCCAGACCTGGACGTGGCCATCGCAAGCCTGGCGCAGGAGGGAGTCCGCGTCCTCGCCTACACCAACCCATACCTGATTGAAGGCAGCACGATGTTTCAGGAAGCCGCTGATCTTGGCTACCTGATGACGGACGCCGATGGGAATGCCTTCAGACAGGACTTCGGCGGTTTTCTGGCGGGCACAGTGGACCTTCTGAGCACGGACGCTTTCAACTGGTATAAAGGTGTGTGTGTGTGTGTGTGTGTGTGTGTGTGTGTGTGTGTGTGTGTGTGTGTGTGTGTGTGTGTGTGTGTGTGTGTGTGTGTGTGTGTGTGTGTGTGTGTGTGTGTGTGTGTGTTTTGTGTGTGTTGGAAGAACTTACACCCCCAGCCACACCACTTACCCTTTTCCTTTCTCCCTCCACAGGCGAGATCGAGAGGAATATGATCACCCTGGGCCTCGGTGGGTGGATGGCGGACTTCGGGGAGTACACGAGACTCGACATGAACGCCGCTCACTCCCCGCACGACGCTGAGTCCCGCCACAACCTCCTTCCCGTCGCCTGGGCCAAATGCAACAAGTGGGTGTTCCTGGCCCCGCCCTACCCCGCTCCTCCTACGTCATCCCGCCCCGCCCCGCCCCGCCTCGCCCCGCCCCGCCCCGTTTTACAACTATCAAAACCTGTATTCCTTTATCTACTATCTGTCCGTCTACCTTTCTTATCTGGTTTCAATACACCATCTGCAGGGCGGCGCTCGAGAACACAGGAACAACAGGTCAAGTGGTGCCCTTCATGCGCTCCGGGGGACTGGGCGCCTCGGGGTCTCAGGTGCTGGGGTGGGCAGGTGACCAGAACGTGAACTGGGCGTACGGTGACGGTCTGCCCTCCACTATTGTTGCTGGTGAGGCCTCCTTCCAGTAGTGGTGGTGGTTGTGGTGGTGGTGGTGGTGGTACATTCTCACCTGCTCTTTCTCTCCCTCCCTTCCCGCAGCCCTCAGCTTGGCCGTCAGCGGAATGGGCGTGACTCATTTTGACATCGGCGGCTACACCACGCAGGCGCCGGTCTTGGTGAGGAGTAAAGAGCTGCTCCTTAGATCAGCCGAGTACGCCGTCTTCACCCCCGTCATGAGGACACACGAAGGTAAGGGATGAAGCTCTACTACTACTACTACTACTACTACTACTACTACTACTACTACTACTATTACTACTACTCCCCTTCCCTCCCCTTCACACAGGTAACAAGCCTGGTACCAACCATCAGTATTATTCCGACCAGGACACGCTGCTCCAGTTTGCTCGCCTCACAAGGATGCACTCCCGCCTCCTGCCTTACACACGCTCCCTCCTGCAGTCCTTGGAAGCTACCGGTCAGTCCTCCTCGTCCTCCTCTTGACTACAGAAGCGACTGGGTGTGATAGAAGGGAAATTAAAGGGAAATATCTAAAATTTTGTTAAATGTTATTGTTTATTTACAAAGCTAATGTTGCTTTAGTTAACTAAGTTTTTTTTTCTTCTACTTCTTTTTGAGCAGTTCTAAAATTGATTTATTTAGGTCTAAGAAAGAAACATTCTAAGAGTGTGAGACTGCGAAGGTAGGCTACTAGTGTTTTAAAAGATTATTATATATTTTTTTTGTAACTAGACGGCAGTTTACAGTATTTTTGTTTTCGTACTTTGTTTATTCACGTGTTTATTGAGTTCATTGTCCGTGAATTGATTTGGTTTATTTATGTGTTCTTTGTGTATCAGGAACGCCGGTCCAGCGCCCACTCTTCCTGCAGTTCGAGGAGGACGTGGGCTCGTATGGAGTCGCCTACCAGTACATGTACGGCCCTGACCTGTTGGTGGCACCCGTCCTCAACAAGGGAGTGGTGAGCCGGACTTTTGTTCTGTTTGTATACCTAACTACTACTACTATTATTATTACTATTTCTACTATTACTATTTCTACTATTATTATCACTATTAAAATTATTATTATTATCATTATTATTATTGTTATTATTATTATTATTATTATTGTTATTATTATCATTATCAATATTAGTTATATCATTATAATTATTACCATTATCATTACTATTAGTATTACTATCATTATAATTATCATTATCATCTGTCTTTATCATAGCTATACTTGTTTTGGTGTACAAAGTACTAGTCATGTGTTACCTTTTTTTACCAATCCAATGCGTCCCTTTCCTCCCTGTGGAACGGTATGTCAGTGTTATCAGGTGAGCGTTGTACGAGAACTTAAACCATACTGAAGGTGGCATTGTATTCGTTAGAAAGGAGACGCCCAACACTCTCTCTTATCCGCTTCAGGATGAATGGGAAGTGTACCTGCCTGGTGGTGGGGTGGAGTGGATGCACCTGTGGGGGGACATTACTGCGCTCACCGGCCCAACGCAGGTAGTGGTGACGACGCCGCTCGGCTACCCACCAGTCTTCTACAGGAAGGGATCCGAGTACGAGTCGCTCTTCCAAGAAATAGCGGATGAGTTCGGAAGCGAAGGGAAGTTGGAGGGCCGTCACTAGTCCCCAGATGCCTCCCACGCCACCAAGAGCATTCTTAACGGGGCGGCGAGACGGGCGTGTCCAACGTCAGTCGCTGGAGGAGATGTATGGTTTCCATACAGTAATCCAGCCATCTTCATCTTCCCTGTGCTAAGTTTCCATCATGATGAAAAGGAGAGAAAAATGATGCAAATACATTTATTAGTTTGAAAGTTTGTTTTTATGAAGAAAGAATTTGAATCCTCGTTCCGGTAACTTCCTGAGGCCTTTATTGGAGAAGGGCGGAGGCATCACCACGCCCACCCTCGCCGCCTTGAGCCTACTGCCGGAGGGTTCCCAACACCATCTAATCCCGCGGCACTGAGTGAGGGAGGGAGAATAAAAACTATCGAAACCATCCCAGTGACTCCTTCAAAAACACCAATAATAACTTTACTCCTCGTCTTTTAGATCGCTTAATTAAGTACATTTGCGTTTAAGTAACCTCGTCATGCTGATGGGAACACAACACAAACCTCCAGTTTTTTTCTCTCTCTTTTTCTCTTTCTCTCTTTTTCCCTTCCTCCATTCTTCCCAGCTCTTTCCCTCTTCATCTTTCCTTACTACATCGCCTCCATCCTCATCCTCCCTTCTCCGCCATAGCCACGACGGAAAAATGGTGAAGCGGAGAATGGAGGGGAGAGGGGGGAGTAGAATAAAGGAAACTTATGATAAACAAGGAATGAATAGAAATAAGCTGAGTAAAAAGGACATAAGAGCAGTTAGCTATGAAGAAAGATGAAGAGATTGAGATGAAAGGCGAGAGGAGGAGAGGAGGGTAAATTGTGCCCCCTACTTTTCCCTCCCCTTTTTCCTTGCCTCCGTCAGCTGCCTCTTTCTGATGAGAAGTTTCGTTCAAGTCAGTAAATCTTTCCTCTTGATTAAGTCACTTCCCGGCACAACAGAGAGCTGGCGAGAAGCACTTTACGCAAACACTCTTCCCCTTCATTCCTCCCTCCCTCCTTCCCCACCCCTCTTTCCCTCCATCTCTCTCCTCCGTCGTCCCTCCCTTTCTCTCCTCCAACTCCTCCATCCCTTCTCTCCCTCTGATAGCCCCCCCTCCGTCCCTCACTTTCTCTCACTCTGCCCCTCCTTTCTCGATCTCTTTCTCCTCCTCCTCCTCCTCCTCCTCCTCCTCCTCCTCCTCCTCCTTCTCCTCCTCCACCTCCTATACCTCCACTCCTTCAGAATAAAAAGGAATAAAAGTTCTTTGCGCTGAGTAACCGAGTCGCTCATTTTTATTCCAGAACAAGAAAGTTTCCCCGACGCCTCTCCTCCTCCTCCTCCTCCTCCTCCTACTCCTCCCCTCCTCCTCCCCTCCTCTTTTTCCTCGTCGCACCTCTGCTCTGGGGAAGAATAGCGAGGTGAGTATCGCTTTGGATAAAAAATTCTGGCCTCAATAATATGGAAATTATATGCCGCTTCAAAATTACATCAACTTCTTCCTGTAAAGACTCGTGTTCGCCCCTTCTAGTCGACCTTTTGAATTTGGCTCGCGCGCCTTTTTGTGTGAAGCGTCACATGGCGGGCGGGAGACGAGCACTAAGAGGATCAACACAAATCCCGTAGCAAAGCCGATTGGATCCTATTGAGGAGCGCGCCTAGGTGATTAAATTCTAATTACGAAAATGGCGCCGATTCGCAAGTGTTAATAGAATGGTAATGAAGTGAGAGATTGAGGAGTTTATGAGCAAACACGCTGCAGGAGGAGATACGAGACGGTCCTTTGTTGGAGTTTAATGATTTTTCCTCCGTCGCTCTTCTTGGCGACGCCCCGTGTTGTTTGTTTCCCTAATGCCCCCTTGTCCCGCCGCCACCATCACCACCACCACCACCACCAATGCTGCTTCTATTTCTTCTGCTTCTGCCTCACCACCGCCACCGCCGCCGCCGCCAACAACAACTCCATTAGAACATAAAATTATACGCAAAGGTGAAGTTTTGAGAGAGGTGTGCTGCGTGGTGGTGATGGTGGTGGTAATGGTTGTGGTGGTGGTGGTGGTGACTTGGATTGTATCTTTTTTTTCTTCTTTTCTTTATTATCATTATCATTGGTGTTTTTTTTCTTTTGTGTGTATAATGTCGCCAGGGATGAAGTTTATGTATGTTGATGTTTTCTTTATTACTATCATCATTAGTATTGTCATCATCATCATCATCTTCTTCTCCTGTGTGTGTGTGTGTGTGTGTGTGTGTGTGTGTGTGTGTGTGTGTGTGTGTGTGTGTGTGTGTGTGTGTGTGTGTGTGTGTGTGTGTGTGTGTGTAGATGATAAGACCGCGAGCGACTAAGTATTTAAGAGAGAAGTAAAAACCTCCAACAGAGAGCGTGGCAGCCCGCCAGCCGACTTTCTCAGTGAGGTGTAACGTCATCCCATTTTCTCTGGCGGTAATCTGGGAAAATGGACCGGTGTGGCGTGGGTCATGGGGGGACTTAAGTAATTAGGTGTTTGGGACTGTTTTATTACCTTCCAGCCCGTGACGCTCCGGGGCAGCTTAATCTGATGGGAGGCAGCCCGGGGGTAAGGGTGTTCTGCAGGCGAGACAAAAGGATACTCTCACTCCCTCCTCACACTCCCTCCTCACACTCCCTCTTCACACTCCCTCTTCACACTCCCTCAGCCAAAGGAAAACACGAGTAACAATTAGTGCTCTCTCCTTTCCCCTCTCTCCTTTCCCCTCGCTCCTCTGTCGTCTTTCTCCTCCCTCAAATTCCCTCTTCCTCCCTTCCTTTTCCCCCTCCCACTTTCAGGAACGGAACCACATGACCACGGAGCTATTACGGTCGTCTTGGCATATATACATACATACATACATACATTATATTTTTCTGTGTGTGTGTGTGTGTGTGTGTGTGTGTGTGTGTGTGTGTGTGTGTGTGTGTGTGTGTGTGTGTGTGTGTGTGTGTGTGTGTGTGTGTGTGTGTTTCTTCGTCGTCCATTCAGAGTTAGGACCCCAAGCCAGGAGAGGCGTGGAGAGGCAACACATCGGCAGCAATAGTGGGAAAGAGAGAAGGGCGTAGAACAGACAGAGGCGATGGAGGGATGAGGATAAGAGTGAGATTAAGGAGTGAGCAAGTGGATGAGGGAAGAGGGTGAGAGAGATTGGATATGACTGGGTGAGAGGGGAGATGAGGGGATGAGACAAGGTGAGAGTGAATGAGTGAGTGAGTGAGTGAGGGGATGAAACGAGCATTTCCTTGTCTAGCAAATCACTGTCATCTTTGTGGAACGTGTGTATATTTTTAGCTGACCTCTTCCTCCTCCTCTCCTCCCTTTCCTCCTTCTCCTCCTCCTCCTCCTCCTTCTCCTCCTCCTCCTTCTCCTCCTCCTCCTCCTCCTCCTCCTCCTCCTCCTCCTAGTGGCACATTGCATTAAAAACAGAACCACTGAAACTCGTGAGCACAATTCTAATCTCATCCCCTCGTGGCGGCGGTCTTGGCTCGCTACGCCTATTTTAGCAGGCATGAGGCGGGGAATTGCCTTGCAGGAGGGAACCCTAACATAGTGCTCTTCCTCATATCCCTCAAGGGCGTAACTCCGGCTCCTTACTGTATCTCCATCAACTTTACGCGGAGGCTCTTGTAAAGGTACTGCCTCACCTCAGTATAATCATTTCGTTGCAGGGCCGTCGAGGCTTAGAAATTTGAACCTTATGTCTTGTAGTGGTAGAGTCGAGTTTGCCGAACCATGTCGCGATGTATTTAATCTTGTCAGTCGCTAATGAGGAATTCTTATCGTTGGTGAGGCGTTTAGACCACTTACGACGGAGTGAGGATAATTTGGGGACAGCGACTGGAGGGGTACGTGGAGAGAAGTGGTGTAGTGGTGTGTGTGGGGGGGGGGGGTGATGAGGTAGAGGTGAAGGTAAATGATGAGTAAGTGGATGAAGGGTGATGGGGGTTTTGGCGGAATGGTTCAGAAAAAAGAATGGAGGAAGGAAGGGGATGGTATAAGGTGGAGTGGAGAGTAGGAGTAAAAAGGGATAAAGAAAAGGAGGAGAAGGGAAGGATACGAATGATGATGCAACTGTGTGTGTGTGTGTGTGTGTGTGTGTGTGTGTGTGTGTGTGTGTGTGTGTGTGTGTGTGTGTGTGTGTGTGTGTGTGTGTGTGCATGTTTCTTTGATGTCACGTTTCTTTTATGTCTGAAAATAATTATCTTTACTTAATTCAATCTTATTTCTTTTCTTAGCGTTAGTATTCTAATTCTCAAGTTTTACCTTGATTTATCTTAAGATGATGAGAGAGAGAGAGAGAGAGAGAGAGAGAGAGAGAGAGAGAGAGAGAGAGAGAGAGAGAGAGAGAGAGAGAGAGAGAGAGAGAGAGAAAGATACATACAAACACACACACACACACACACACACACACACACACACACACACACACACACACACACACACACACACACACACACACACACACACACACAGTCACCATTGCTTTACCTGTCTTCATCAACAATAGCCTTTGAATTAATAGGCGTCTGTAGCAGGCTTGTGTATGTGTGTGTGTGTTGTTTGTGTTGCTTTCCGAGTGTGTATTGCGCGAACGCCAATTGGGTGGGTGCCGGGCCGTCAAAAGCATCTGGCTGTTCACTTGAATAAAGCATCGCAGCATCGGAGGCTACTCACGTCTTTGACTCCATCCTGCCTTTGTCTGGCGCGACGAGGGGCTTCAGGGCACAAAAGCAGGGCAGCCACACTCCTAGCGTCCAAAACACGTACCTTCAGAAATGATCTACAGCGTAATTTGATTCTCTTCTCGCCTCTGTGCGTTGGGTGTACCTGTGGCAATCGGGAGTTTCCAGTTAACACTCCCGGTACTTGAAGGTAACATGCTGCACGCTGGCTATTCAAGAATGGGATGAGGGTAGTGGCTGGTTGACCTGACTGTCCTGGCACCACACTCCTAACGCGGCTCCTGGTGTTAGAGGTTTTATATACTGTACGCAACTCCATCACAATACATTTAGATTAAAAAAATACACGCTTAGATTTATGTGACGAGCGGATCAAAAAGGTAGAATATTGGAAGGAATGGTAAGACGATCAAAACACTTGAGTTTTATGTGCTCACGAAGGAATTATTAAGAGCCAATATGAGGTGTTTTGTTAAGTTCTATCATTCTGTTTCTCATGGTTTAGTACACCAACCCTTTCTTCCATGCCTTAGTACGAGTGGAAAAAAACTGATGTAAAAAAAAACATACAATAACTCTTCTTGATATTATTAAGCCTTGATGTTCCACCGTGTGGTTCAGCTGCTTACCCTGAGCTCCTCTGACTTTGGTTGATTCGGTGACTTCATTATGCGATTTCGTCCTCGGTTCATATAGCAGAAAATAAATCTATCTAAATATAATACTATCATGTTTCATAATACAGGGATTAATTTCGTAACATATTAATCTAAAACTACATAATAAGATAACAAGCTTGTTCGGATTTGGTTCGGATAGTTTACTGGAGGGAGCTGCGCGCGCAGGCTCGACGCATGGCTTGAGTTGACTGCAGCCAGCCGGTGAGTGATGGCAGCTGGGAGAAGGACGCACTATGTGTTTTGGTGGATTTTGTGTCGTTACATTGGTTTTCAACGGTCATACAAACAAAGATTAATAATAACAGCGACTCATACGTGGCTGTGTCCTCTGGAACAGCCTATGTGTCGTGTGGCGGCGCAGCTGTTGCCCTCTGGTAAGTTTATCTCCGTGTCCCGTGCGGCCTAACACCCCTACACCCGGCCAGGCAGGGTTTGTTTATACGCAGGACCAAATGTTATTCCATGGTGAAGGGGAAATCTGACATAATCCACCACAGGGATTAATGTGTTTGGATGAATTGTCTCTGTAAGGAATGAAATGACGAAAGAAAAGTAGAGATAATGGAATAGTTGGGTGGAGGGAGGGGATGGAGCGCCGAGTGGGTTGGGAAGGCGACGGCTGAGTGATGGTGGTGGTGATGGCGGCCGGGTGAGGGTTTATCAGGGTGAGTATCCAATCATGTTAGCTAGTGCTGCCTATCCACAACGTACTGACCACAATGTTATTAGGAGAGTAATGTTAAAGAATTTGTTGTTCACATATATTCGTGCCATTCACCTCTCCGGTGCATATAATTCAGTTGTGTTGGTCCCTACACAAGTCACAGCGCGGCCGGGTGAGCACACACTCCCTTTAAACACTTGTTTGTGGTACCCAAGATTTGAACCTGTCTTAGCTTTCGTGAATATGGAATCATTTACTGTACATACTGATTGAAATGTGTTGTTGGTATTATCATTATAAATATTATCATCATTATTATTATCATTAGTATCATTATTATTTCATTTACTACTACTATTACTTATGCTACTACTATTGCTACTACTATTACTATCAATATAATATTACTACTACTACTACTATTACTACTGCTACTACTATTACTACTATTACTACTATTACTACTACTATTACTACTACTATTACTACTATTACTACTACTCTTACTACTATCACTACTATTACTACTAATATTACTATTAATATTACTACTATTACTACTACTATTACTACTACTGTTACTACTATTATTACTACTACTATTACTACTAACTATTACTACTACTACAACTACTACTACTATCGCCACTACTACTACTACTACTACTACTACTACTACTACTATTACTACTTTCATTGCAGGTGGACTTACTGAACAATGTAACAGGTGCGTGAGTGACATAGTGTTAAGAACTAAAAGGGAGAAACGTGTGAGAGGTTTGTTTCGCCGTCGCCGCCTTCATCGCCGCTGTCGGCTCTCCGCCTCATCATCATCATCATCATCATCATCATCAAGGTAAAATGTTAATTCCTATATTGTTTTTTATTTTTATTTTATTATTTGTCTCCGATGAGCATTTTCTTTCTGGTTTTAACTTGCCTCTGTTTTCTGTTTCGTTCTTTTGCCGATATGTTGTTACCATTTCATTTTTTTATCCACTTTGTCTGGACTGACTCACTTATTATATCAAACTCACTCGTATTTGTTCATGAATCCTCACTATCAATTTCAATCCACACACACACACACACACACACACACACACACACACACACACAGACACACAGACACACACACACACACACACACACACACACACACACACACACACACCTTCGCCTCCATTTCCTCACATCCTCTGTTTAACCTCCATTTTATTTAAGTTCCCGCTCAATTTCCACATTTTCTCCACACACTCCTCATCCTCACTCGTCTCTTCCAATCCACACACACTACCATTCCCTTATTATATCCACATCACAGCATATCCACACCCATGCATACATACCACGCTATCCTTACTCCTCCCTCCTAATCCTCCCCCACACCACCCACACCATCAGGGAGCCTCACAAAGCACCTCCAGCCGTATCCTCTAACAAGACCTAATTGGAGTTAATGTCCCGCACGCAAACAAGGTAAAGGAAGCCACCAATCAGGGGAGAGACGCCGCTCGTTAGGTTGCCTGGCGGGAAGCAATTAGGCAGGTGTGTGGCGCCGGCTTGGTGTGTATGGCTGGCAGTTAATTAAGTGGCACTTGTAAATCTGTACACCTCACTGACTGACTTGAGGGAAAGGTGTGTGGCTGTTGTCTTTCTTTTTTTTTTCTTTTTCTTTTTTTATCTCTTGTGATGTTGTCCTTTTCATCTTTCATGGTTAAAGTTTCCATGTTCTGTTTAGTTTGTTTAATGTTTTGTATACCTTCTTCTTCTTCTTCGTCGTCGTCGTCTGTTGTCGTTCCACATCCTCGTCCTCTTCTCTGTTCTTGCTTCTTCATTTTCCTTCCCTACATGCTTTATCATCTTCCTTTATCATCATCCTGTTTCATTGTTTTCTCCTTTTGATCCTCCTTCACTTTCTCTTTTTACTCCACCTCCTCTTCCACTACCATCACCTCCACCACGTCCCTCCGCTGAGCCAGTCTGTATCTTTGAACCTGTAATCAGCATCCTCATTACCTGAAGTGTCTGTCTGTAGGTCCCCAGCGATGGCGTCAGGCAGGGGGACAAAGGGGAAGGGGTGGTGGTAAAGGGGCGGAGGGACGCACGTTCTCACTCCCCTTTGCTTCCAGACCAGACCTCGTGCAGAAGACAAATTTTCGAGAGATTACATTTTATCATAGTTTCTCCTTTTCATTGTCGTTATCCTCGTCCTGCTGTATCTCCTCCTCCTCTTCCTCCTCCTCCTCTTCCTCCTTCTCCTCTTCCTCCTCCTCCTCTTCCTCCTCCTCCTCTTCTTCCTCCTCCTCCTCTTCCTCCTCCTCCTCTTCCTCCTCCTCTTCTTCCTCCTCCTCCTCTTCCTCCTCCTCCTCCTCCTCCTCCTCCTCCTCCTCCTCCTCCTCCTCCTCCTCCTCCTCGTCTTACTCCCGTGTCCTCGTTTATTTCCTCGTCCTCGTTTTCCTCCTTCGTCGTCATCATCGTCAGGTAATTGGTCAGGTACAGTCCCAGTCGCACAGTTTCCATCGTGCTAATTATGAGGACCGCGGGGGTACACCACTACCCACACCCCCTCCCACTCACCCTCCCACCTGTGACGACCATGAAAAAGTGCGCTGGTGCCTTACTTTTACTCTTTTTCACCTCTCAGTCCCAGCATTAAGGTAAACAGGCGAGTGTACAGCGGTTATTTTTTCCTCCTCTCATTTACTCTCTCTCTCTCTCCCTCCCTCCCTCCGTGTTGATCCTCCGCGCAACTAATGAAAGCCTTCGGATGGGGGGAAAAAGAAACATTTCCAACTTTTTTTTTTTTACTTCTTCCCAGACCCCCTCGTACTCCGTCCACACATTTTACCCCAATTACATTCATTACTGGGCTATTAGCTGTGTGTCGGCCTGGGGCGAAGGGAAATTAAGTTTGGCCTTCTCAAAGGGAACTGTAAGAGCGCGTAATTATTTTATGAAGGCGTTGGAGGGTCTGAGTTCCACGCCGGGTGGGGTCAACGCTACCTACTAATGGCCCGAGGGTGTCCTAGGAAGGTGGGCTCGGGAGGACAGGTAAAGGAGGAGGAAGAGGAGAAAGAGTTGAGAAGGGTTGAGAAGGTGGCTATTGGATGCTAGAGTAATGGTGTAGGGTGGGAAGGTAGAAGAGGAGGAAAAGGAAGGAACAGGGGATGGAGAATGCTTAAGGTTATACGAGTGTGAGAGGAAAGGTTGAGGAAAGGCGAGTAGAGAGGAGAAAGTGTAGTAAGTGTGAGATGATAAGTAAAGATGAAAGGGGGAAAAGTGAAAGATGGAGGACCAGGAGCGAAAAATAAGAGGAAAATAGAGAAGTTATAAAGCGTAACTAGGATAATATTTCTTTTCCGAATATTGTCCTTTAGAGAGATGGAGAATAGACAGACAGACAGACAGACAGACAGACAGACAGACAAACAGACAGACAAACAGACAGACAGAGACAGAAAGAACGTAGGGGTAAAAGACTTCGGGGTAAAAGAGAAGCAGCGGCAAACAGAAAACTTTTACAATTACAGCCAAAAAGATGGTTGGCTTCAATCAACTTACACACACACACACACACACACACACACACACACACACACACACACACACACACACACACACACACACACACACACACACACACACACATGGAGAGAGAGAAAAAAAATACACCATTAAGGCTTCTAAATCATAACAACTATACTCTGTTCCAAGTTTATACAACAACTGGGCTTAGAAAACGGAGAATCCACTTCTTCCATAAACAAGGTTAAGGGGATTGGAACCTCCTTACTAAACCCAAAACAAAGGGTTCAGCACACTTCACTAGGCCATCACGTTTCCCCTCTCCTCTATGGCTACTGCTCCTATGAATCTGTCAGCCTCTCAGTCTATACGTGTCTCTATTTCTCCCCATTCGTCCGTTTGTAAGTCATCTTATCTACCGCATTCAGTCCGTATGTAGTCCTGGAAGCTTCAACCCGATTCGTTTTTGTTTAACTCGATCCTGGGAGGTAAATCAAACTTTTCTCTCAGTCCACCCTCCGCTCACATTACATATTCTTTCATTTCCCGCTTTCTTTCCTCATTTACCCTGGACACCAATCATATTAGGACGAGGAGGACCATTGGACAGTCTAAATGTGTATGTAACCAGTCCTACAAAGTCTTAGGACCGTGCAGGAAGGCGTGTTGCAATGTTGTGTCGTTGCTGTTATTGTCCTTTTTATTTAGTGATGACAGTGGTTATGGTAGTGTTGGTGGTGCCTAAGGAATAGTAAGTGATGACATGGCTTTTTAAACAGGCTTTCTCACCTTCCTACACGCCTTCCCGCCCTTCCACTCACGCCCCCTAACGCCACTTTCCACCGCACCTATTCTCCTCAGTCCCCTCGTTTATCCACTTTTCTTTCCTCTTATTTTTTCTCCATCCCTCTTCTTGTCTGCTGTCCCCCCTCCGCCGCGGTCTTCCCTGCCCTACACTACCTTACGTCTCGTTGTGGTGGGGGAAAAAAGGAGCATTGAAGCACGCACTTATTGTTGTTGTTGTTGTTGTTATTATCATTATTATTATTATTATTATTATTAGTAGTAGTAGTAGTAGGAGTAGGAGTAGGAGTAGTAGTAGTAGTAGTAGTAGTAGTAGTACTTCCACCACCGTCATTACTACTACTACTACTACTACTACTACTACTACTACTACTACTACTACTACTACTATTGGTGCTACTGTCCATTCAATAACCAATATATGCATCCCAGTTGACACAAATGATCCCCTGACTGATAAACCTCTTCTACCTCGTCCCTCCGTGTTCCGCTGAGCCTCGTACAGTACCTCGCCATAAACCGCGAAATGAAGTGAATTTTAACCCAACACGACGCTTGACATAACATACCAAGTGACCCGCAACCGCCGCCGCCTCGCACCACAAAATTTTACGGAGCGATTAATCTTTTGGCACAACAAGTTTGGTGTTTAGACGGGCCGGGGTTTATGTGCGGATAAGCCATTCACGCTGGTTATTGTGCGTCGTGTATGCAGGACAAACAACGCCCGCAAGGACTAAGTCGGGTAATAGTAATGAGATTAAGCCTCACAAAACTACGCTCCACCCCCACCCACATCCACCCACACCTACCTACACCCCTGAACCTGCATTTATTTTTTGTCTCACTTCCGTGGCGGCATAACGGAGAGACTTTACCGGGGAATCTCTCTATTAATATTCAGTGATGTTTCCCAAACCAAACAGCCCGCAGCGAGGGACATGTCTCTTCCGTGGGTATACTAAGCCTGTGTAACCTGCGAATTGATTAACGAAGGAATGGAAAGTGGTAATGAAGAGCACGTTGCTTTTCATCGTTGGTAAATGGAGGAGGTTGTCTGTAGAAAAAATGCGAGGAATAGAACGAACGAAGGCGAGGAAATGAAAATATGGTCTGGTTATGTTTTTTGTTACTGTGAGAGAGAGAGAGAGAGAGAGAGAGAGAGAGAGAGAGAGAGAGAGAGAGAGAGAGAGAGAGAGAGAGAGAGAGAGAGAGAGACGTAATGACAAAATAGATAAGAAGTACATCTCAAAATTTTCCATCTTTAGTGTACATCTGGAGCCAGTGAAGGAAATCGTGTTTGGTCTTGATGTGGAGGAGGAGGTGGAAGAGGAGTAAGAGAATGAAAACTGAACCAAAAGAATAACACAGAAAGAAGGGGAAAGAAGCAAGCAAGAAAAAGAAAAGAAAAACGAGAAAGATTTTGCACACACACACACACACACACACACACACACACACACACACACACACACACACACACACACACACACCGTCTTCACTCTTCCTGCCACCCTCGCCCTCCTTCTGATCGGCTTGTCCAGTCTCCCTGTTGCCGCCCCTTAAACATGCATGAGCGTCTGTGTCCCCGCCATATTGGTGTATGCATATGTATGTTTGATGTATGTATGATGTATGTGCGTGTGCGTTTCATTGTTAGGACCACGGATACCTGCAATTACTGGGATCTGTGTGTGTGTGTGTGTGTGTGTGTGTGTGTGTGTGTGTGTGTGTGTGTGTGTGTGTGTGTGTGTGTGTGTGTGTGTGTTTCCTTAACTGGTTTGCATTGCTAATTTATTGATTTGCTGGCATTAAATATATGCTAATAATAATAATAATAGTAATAATAATAGTGATAATAATCGTAATAATAATAATGATAATCAATTTATAACCACTTCATTATGTTAATTGAAGTTCTTTTCTCTGTACTTATATTTGATCAAAGTCACTTAAATAATCGTCAAATATATTAACCATTTTCTGTCCTCATGTAAATCTCACTCACATTTTTCTTCACTTCCCTCATCCCGACACACACACACACACACACACATACACACACACACACACACACACACACACACACACACACACACACACACACACACACACACACACACACACACACACACACACACCTTAATTAATATCACCTTGTTCCTCCTCTTTCCCATTAAACACTTTTCCATCCTGCTGCTGTACCTTCCCTTACCTCTGTCTTTTTTTTTTTTTTTACCTCTTTCTTTCTTTCTCTCTTATTAGTTAATCTCCACAACTTTGTCACTAATGGTTTGCGTGTAGGAAGAGGTTTAAGTCCATGTTGTTTGAGTCTGTGAGGTAATTGAAGGGTTTTAATTATGTCTGTTATCTCACCTCTACATCTTGATCAATTTAAGTTTATGAGGATCTGAGGGAATGTATCGAGTACTGTTTGATTTTATGCGTTTTTTTTTCTTTTTTATTATTATTTTTGAGGGGATACAATTTTATTTTTCATGGGATGTTTTATAGGTGTATGGTATAGGTGTATGTATGTTTTATTTGTTTTTAATATACTTTGTGACGTTTTGGCTCTCTCTCTCTCTCTCTCCTCTCTCTCTCTCTCTCTCTCTCTCTCTCTCTCTCTCTCTCTCTCTCTCTCTCTCTCTCTCTCTCTCTCTCTCTCTCTCTCTCTCTCTCTCTCATGCCACATCTTTTCCTCCTCTTCCTGTTCCTTTCTATTTTCTGATCCTCTCTTGTCTCATTTTACTACTTGTTTTTTCCTCTTCCCATTCTTTATCATTTATCTTCATTATCATCCTTACTATTTACTCCTCCGTACCTTAACGCTCCCTCCTCCCCTTCTCTCTCTCTTTCTCTCTCTCTCTCTCTCTCTCTCTCTCTCTCTCTCTCTCTCTCTCTCTCTCTCTCTCTCTCCCTCCCTCTCCCTCTCCCCTCTCCCTCTCCCTCTCCCTCTCTCTCTCTCTCCTTCCCCTTCCCCTTTCCCTTCCCTTTCCTCTTTTCCCTTGTCCGTCCTTGTCATCTTTTTTCTTCTTCTTTTTTTCTTCCCTCCACTTCGTCTTGCTCTCATTACCATCATTTATGTCTTGATGGATCCGGCGTGTTTGTTATGCCATGTGGTGGTGGTGGTGGTGGTGGTGGTGGTGGTGGTGGAAGGAGACAAGGAGGGTTGTAAGGAAGGAGAGGAGAGTCAGAGGTGAGGAGGGTGTTTAGAGAAAGGAGGAAAAGGTTAACGATAGGAAGGGGAAGGAAGGAAAGGAAAGAGGAGGGAAGGAAGGAAGAAAAAGTAAAGAAAAGAAAGGAAAGGGAAGGTAAGGAAATGAGATGTAAGGAAAATTATGGAAATTAAAGGTAAAGTATGATAAAGTAATGGAAGGGAAAGGAAAAAAGAATGGAATGGAAAGGGAAGTGAATGAAATGAAAATTAAATAACTGAGTGAGTAGACGAACGAGTGAGGTAAGAAAGGAAGGAAAGGAAGAGAGAGAGAGAGAGAGAGAGAGAGAGAGAGAGAGAGAGAGAGAGAGAAGAGAGAGAGAGAGAGAGAAGAGAGACAGAAAGAAAGAGAAAGAGACAGACACAGTGAGAGAAAGAGACAGAAAGAAAGAGAAAGAGACAGACACAGAGAGAGAAAGAGACAGAGAGAGAAAGAGACAGAGAAAGAAAGAGACAGAGAAAGAGACAGACACAGTGAGAGAAAGAGACAGAAAGAAAGAGAAAGAGACAGACACAGAGAGAGAAAGAGACAGAGAGAGAAAGAGACAGAGAGAGAAAGAGAAAGAGACAGAGAGAGAGAAAGAGACAGACACAGAGAGAGAAAGAGACAGAGACAGACACAGAGAGAGAAAGAG
>JAXIVD010002065.1:0-2500 GCA_036785275.1 Cancer borealis
TATATATATATATATATATATATAAACGTACGTGTGGAAATTTATGGGGTATTTAGGTGTGTTTGGTGGTAGAAAGTGTGTTTTTTTAGGGGTGTGTGTGTGTTTTTTGGTATGTTTCGGTGTGTTTTGGGGAAAAAAGTGGGTGTTTGAGTGTGTTCAGGTGTGTGTGTGGATGTGTGTGTGTGTTGAATGTGTTATTTATGTTAAGTTTCAGATTTCTGTAACAATTGTAGATTTTTGATTTTGTCGCCCAAATTTTTTCCACGTAAATTTGGTCGAATGTGTTTTTGCCATTTTACTCGGAAAATATTTGTCGTACAGTATTAATGTACGGAGGTTAATATATTATGATTAATGTTGTCTATCTAATGGTGAAATCATATTTAAAATATACCTCATAGTTTAGTAGAAAATTTAAGCTTTGTTGAAATTTTGTCAAAAATACTAATATATTATTTTCTCAGTTAATAGTGTACCAATTTCATTCTACTGTAGCTCAAAGTAACGGGCGTCTTTGGATCTTAATATAATATTATACAAGTCTTTTACGAAAACCTCATAGTTCTTGAGTTATTTAACAAAACGTGATTTGTTTTTAAAAAACCTTAGGGTGTCACCTTGCAAATATCATGAAAATTTTGACATCGCAGATTCTCATGAAAAATTATATATATAGGTTTTCAAGGATAAAGAACACGAATATAGACTTAATTTTATCATTACTATAATATTAAACACTATATAAATATTTTATTTTAATATATATATTTTAATATATATATATATATATATATATATATATATATATATATATATATATATATATATATATATATATATATATATATATATATATATATATATATATATTAAAGGAGGAGAAGGAGGAGTATATTCTGACACACACACATACACATACTCTCTCTCTCTCTCTCTCTCTCTCTCTCTCTCTCTCTCTCTCTCTCTCTCTCTCTCTCTCTCTATCCTTTCTTTCTTTTCTATACCAGCTGTCAATCGGTCTTTCCCTATCCCGATCCCTCATTCCCCCTTGTTTTGGCCCGAACGAGGTAGGGTAAGGTAAGCCATCAGGATTTTTCCTCATAGTGCGGAATAACACGAGACTGCCAATTAGAGTGTACAGAGGAGTAGGGCGGCGGTGCAGTGCCAAGGTAATCCCGCCCGTGGAGTGACAGTGATTAAAGGTGAATGAGGGAGGTGGAATGTGGGTCTGTGTTGTGCCTCGTGGTGTCAGTGGTGGCGGGAAAGGATCAAAGCAAAGCACACCTTGTTTGGGTTTGATCTGATGCTGTCTGTCTCTGTCTGTCTTTGTGTCTGTCTGTCTGTCTGTCTGGGTTTGGCGTAGGGAAAGAGTGTTTGTCGGAGGCTTAGTGGTTGAGGGTAGTGCTCTTTGGTGTGTAATTTTTCATTTTTTTCGTTTCATTTTTTTTTTATTCTTAGTATTGTTTACACCGTTTTTTTTTTTGTGCTATTGAGTGTGTTTATTTTTATCATTTTTTTTATATATCTTAGCAGCTTGTACATATGTCAGTCTTTTTATTTCCCTGTCTGAATGTCTTAATATCTACCTATCTATCTATCTATTTATCTATCTATATATCTATCTAAGCGTCTGTTTGTTTGTATATGTCTCTAAAGAACAACCCATCCCTCTCCTACTCCTAATTCCTATCCCCATTCCCATCCTCTACTACCACCACCACTACCACCACCACCACCACCACCACCACCACCACCACCACCACCACCATCACCACGCCCTCTCACGCCCCCTTCCCTCCACAGGCTACAGGGTACTTTCACCACAACTGAATCGTACAAGCTTGAACTCTTTCGTAACTTTACTAATCCAGTTAATGCGCCAAGAATGGGAAATAGAGAAGAAAAGAAAGAAAAAGAAGAGGAGGAGGAGGAGGAGGAGGAGGAGGAGGAGGAGGAGGAGGAGGAGGAGGAGGAGGAAGAGGAAGAAGAAAATGAAAATGAAAAAGAAAATGAAAATGAAAAAAGAAAAAAAAGAAAGAAAAAGAACAAGATGAGGAGGAAGGAGGAGGAGGAGGAGGAGGAGGAGGAGGAGGAGAGCGAGTCTAACAAATGGGGAAAAATATTAACTATTTTCCAATTCCCAACACTTTCCAGTAAAATAATTTCCTTAGCAACCTCAACTTCCCTTAACACCACTCACATAGGACTCACTCACTCACTCCCTTTAACCATATCTGTTCTCTAGTATTTTTCTTGTTTTTATCTAAATACAAAATGTGAAAGTTGACTCCCCCCAAAAAAAGAGTTTGAGTTTTTCTTTCCTTGGCGTTTCTACCTTCACCTTTTTCTTTGCTCTTTTCTCTTTACTTGGGTTCTGTCCTCTCCCTCGCCTTTTCCTTTCATATTAGTGAAAGTAACAATAGTAATAATGATAATAATGATAATACTAATAAAAAAGGAGAACAAAATAATACTAATACTTATATCAATACTACTACTA
>JAXIVD010002065.1:15000-22500 GCA_036785275.1 Cancer borealis
GTTGTTGTTGTTGTTGTTGTTGTTGTTGTTGTTGTTGTTGTTGTTGATCTATATTTAGTGTTTCCGTGTATTCCAATCCTTATCGCTGCTCGGAACTGTTAGGTTGGCAGGTCAGTCAATGCTGGTGACCTTGGAGGCGTGTGTGTGTGTGTGTGTGTGTGTGTGTGTGTGTGTGTGTGTGTGTGTGTGTGTGTGTGTGTGTGTGTGTAAATTTAACACACACACACACACACACACACACTGTACACCGTCGCCCACGTTCCTCAATCAGCCAATTCCGTTCCAATCTCAAGCGAGAAACCACGACGCCTGAAAGAGCTTCCAGGTGGTGGTGGTGGTGGTGGTGGTGGTGGTGGTGGTGGTGGTGGTGGTGGTGGTGAGTTCATGAGACCAAGAATCACGAGTCAAGTCACAGAATTCACTCACCTTGGGGGAGGAGGAGGAGGAGCAGGAGGAGGAGGAGAAGGAGGAAGAAGAAAAAGATAGTAGAAAAAGAAGAAGCAGAAGGAGAAGAAGGAAATGGAGAAGGAGGAAAAGGAGAACAGTACCTACCACCACCACCACCACCGCCAACAACAACAACAACAACAACAATAACAACAATAACAACAACAATAACAACAACAACAAATGAACATAAAACAAACCTCTACACAAAGAATATCTATTTTTTAATGAATGTAAAAAAAAGTTAAGACGGATCAAAAAGGCTTAATTATGACCAGGAGAAAGAAAGAAAGAAAAAAAAAAAAGTTTCTAGTACAACTCCATAGACATAAAAATAAAAAAGTGAAAGAAAGAGAATATTATTGAAAAAAAATATGTTGGTGTGATTACAGAAGTGACGTAATTATAATAGAAAGGAAAGTGGAAAAAAAGACCAAGACGGAAACTATTAAATAATATTACACACACACACACACACACACACACACACACACACACACACACACACACACACACACACACACACACACACACACACACACCGACAAACCTAAAAAACACAATTACATTACATAACAGTCCCTCATTATACGTAATATTTAATCCTTTTCTTCCCTTATTGATGTCACAGGAAACAGTATCATGAAAGTGTTGAGATAATCCCCCAAGAAACAAAGGGAAAAAAAGAGGGAAAATAGGGGGAAAAATGGGAAATAAGTTATCTTTGCCTCCAGTAAGACGAAACAGAAAACAGCATCGTGGAAGTGTTTAGATAATCCCCTTAGAAATAGATGGGAAAAAGAGAAAAAAAGGGGAAAAATATAATCTTAACTTCCATTAGGAATTAAAAAACTTTTGAATACAAGAAAAAATACGTTAGTCAAATACTTTTAAATGCGAAGATAAGACATGGAAGAGAAACCAATAAAGGAGAGGAAAGGAAGGGAAGAGAAGGGAAAAAGACGAAAGGAGAGAGAAAAAGGAAGAGATGAATAGAACGAAGAAACGACGTGAAAGGAGAAAATAAGAGAGAAGAGAGGAAAAGAGAGAAGAAAAGAGAGGAGAAAGGAACAGGAAGGGGAGAAGGTCAAAGCGAATGAGGGAGATAGTGACACAAGACGATGATAAACGATGATGGAAGGAAAAAGACAAAATAAAAATAATATATATAGATTAAACTTTTGAAGAGAAAGAAAACGGAGGTCAGGCTTGATAAGGAGTGACTTGGGTGACGAAGGGAAGGTAAAGAAAACGATGAAAAGATGGAAAAGTAATGATGATGATGATGATGATGATGATGATGATGAATAGGGAACCGGAATTGAGGGAGAGAGAGAATAAAAATGACATGAAGGAGGAGGAGGAAGAGGAAATGAACGTTGGAAAAAAAAAATAGAAAAGCACATAACGAGAGGAAAAATGAAACCGAGAGGAAAAATGAAACACAGATAGAAAATAAAAGCTTGGAAATGTGAAAACTGAACAAAACAAAAAAAAGAAGAAAAAAAATGGAAACTTGATTGGAAAGAAGACGAGGATGGGAACAACGACCACCACCACCACCACCACCACCACCACCACCACCACCACCACCACCACCACCACCACCTTTGATCCTTGACCCCATCCGTCTAATGGCATCGCTTCAAGGGTAAAAAACACGACGATAGAAAAACACTGATGACGCACACTTACTAAAAAAAAAATATATATATAGTAAAAAATAAAATAGAATAAAAAAAAAAAACGGACAGGTCTTCCCTTATTTTCCCATTGATACAAAAGATACAAAATAATGATCATTTCAGAAACGATACAGCATTCCTTTTGCAAATAGGTAGGTCCTAACTGATACTGAATGATACTAAACACAAACTAATGAATTGAAAACCAACATAGTACATTGTATTTACCTTTTTTTAATTAATATATAGACATGTAACCAGTATAACCTGTCTGCTGATAAGATAAACAAACTATATTAGACAACATTTTTTCCGTCGGCGTCGAAATTTTCACGAAGTTTTCAAAGGAACCCACCTTAGCATTTTTTTTTTGCAGAGTTTATGTTTTTACTAAATAACTAATAATAACATAATATTAAATAAATTATAAAAAGTATGAGGTTTAATTAAGTAAAAAAAGAAGGTATAGAATAGTAAATAAGGAACAGAGAATGCCGGTTCTTTTAAGTTATAATGGAAAGTAACTGGCATGTAACTATAGATGTAAGAGTAGTACAAAATTTGATGTCATTTCCGAACGATTAGAAAATACCAATCGGCGTGAAATTAATATAAATTATACTTTTTTCCCCACATATTACACTCTTTTCATTTGTTTTTAAAGAGAGTTTCAATTTTTTTTTTTACTTTGGCGTCAAAAAATATCATATGCATGTTTTACTAATACTTCTTTTTTTATTGTTCATCAAATATTTTTTTAAAGTTAATATGATTCACGTCCTCACATTACTGCCTCGATGAACTGGAATTATTTACATATGAAAACTATTACTTCATCCTGTGATTTTTAATGTATTCAACAATCAAATGCACATTATCCTTTGCAAAAAAAAAAAAGGCTTATTTACTCTCTCTCTCTCTCTCTCTCTCTCTCTCTCTCTCTCTCTCTCTCTCTCTCTCTCTCTCTCTCTCTCTCTCTCTCTCTCTCTCTCTCGAATATAGTGAAGGTCAGTGTGTAGTGGTGTTGTAGTACTTCCCAATCATCATTCTTTTTCCTTCCTATCCCTTTTTATACCTTACATCCTTCATTTCTTCCCTCCTCTTTATTGCCTTTCCTATTTCCTTTACTCTATTCCCTTCCCCTTACCCTTCCCTCTCCCTCTAATTCCATATTCCCCTTCCCTCACTTCTATCCTCTCATTCTTCATCACCTTCCCCTCGCCTCACCACCTCGTCCCCTTGCAAGCCTCCCAAACAACAGGTGCTTCTCGCCCCTTCCAGTCCTGATCCTCGTCATATAAAGGAGACAATGGCGCGGCCTCCCTCCATGACCGACAATTAAGCACTGAACTGTTTGTTGCCAGATGGTTGTCGTGTAAGGTTAGTGCACCTCGTACCAGAATTTCGGGATATTTAAACGATATTTTCGGGATATTATGATAGTTTTTGGAGAATAATCTGGAGAAATCTTGAAATTTTACTGCAAACTAGAAACACGCGAAGGACTTTTATGAGAGAAATCTGAATATTCGATTTATATATATTTTATTTTTAGTGCACATGCGTCAGTTTTTTTTCTTTTTTGTTAATGTTCTTTTGTTTTTATCGTATTCTTGCCTTTGAGTGTTTGTTAATTAATGTTTTTTGGTGGATAGATAAGGAAGTAGGATAGAGGAGAGTATAATAACATTAATAACATCACAGTTAAGTAGAAATAAGGGACAGGTAGGGGTGTGTGTGTGTGTGTGTGTGTGTGTGTGTGTGTGTGTGTGTGTGTGTGTGTGTGTGTGTGTGTGTCTGTTTCTAGTCTGTGTGGTGGTTGTGTTGACATTTTCGTAACTGAACAAATAAACTGTTTTCATTACACTGCGAGAGAGAGAGAGAGAGAGAGAGAGAGAGAGAGAGAGAGAGGAGAGAGAGAGAGAGAGAGAGAGAGAGAGAGAGAGAGAGAGAGAGAGAGACTGTTTTAGCAATATTACAAATACCACTCTAACCCTTAATTTGCAAACCTGTCCAATTACAATATATTACAATAACTTACAAAATCATTAAACGGTTATTATATACAAAAAAAATTATTATATATATACAATAACACGAAAAAAATAAATTGCTTCAACATATATCTTCCCTTTTAATTGTATTTCTTGTTTTTGTATTGAAAGTATTTAAGAAGATTTTAAAAACTATCTAATGCAATTACTGTTACGTTAATGCAAAGAAAGTTTTATTGGTCTGGAGGGAAATTAGAAGGTATATATGTACATAATTTGTCTTGAAAGAAAGAGAGAGAGAGAGAGAGAGAGAGAGAGAGAGAGAGAGAGAGAGAGAGAGAGAGAGAGAGAGAGAGAAAGAGAGAGAGAGTGAGAGAGAGAGAGTGCAAATATGAAAAGAAGCTCCCTAAATCTAAATCTACAAAAATCTCTCTCTCTCTCTCTCTCTCTCTCTCTCTCTCTCTCTCTCTCTCTCTCTCTCTCTCTCTCTCTCTCTCTCTCTCTCTCTCTCTCACACACACACACACACACAAGATGGCGGATCAATAGACCAATTTCGTACCAAGACCTGTTTTTTTACTTTTTTTTTCTTCTTAACTGAACACTATTTTTTTTTTCATCACCTGATTGCAACAAGTTGGGCAACACTGACGACGGAAAAATAACATGTTTGAGACACGTTCCAGACATGTGACGTTGTAATATCAAAACTTATTTTTGGCGCCAAGGGGTGATGGGGTGTGTGTGTGTGTGTGTGTGTGTGTGTGTGTGTGTGTGTGAGTGTGTGTGTGTATTACTGGGGTGATGAGGGTGGGGTGACAAGGGTGTGTGTGGAGTTGGGATGAGAGAGAGAATGAGAGAGAGAGAGAGAGAGAGAGAGAGAGAGAGAGAGAGAGAGAGAGAGAGAGAGAGAGAGAGAGAGAGAGAGAGAGAGAAAGAAAAGAGAGAATGTTAATGGAAAAAGAGACAGAGAAAGGGGAAGGGGAGGGGGAGGGAAGGAATGGAGGAAGAGGTAAGGAAACTGACTGATTGAGGGAGGGGGAGGGAGGGAGGGAGGAAGGGAGGGAGGAGGGAGAGAAAGAAAGGGAGGGAGGGAAGGGAGGGAGGAAGGAGCAAATCAGTGGCGCAAACATACGTACATTCACCCTTATGGAAACACACTTGCTTCCTCTTACCATCAATCTATTAACATTAAAAAAAAAGATAAATAACTACCCTCATCATCATCATCATTATTATTATTATTATTATTATTATTATTATTATTACAACCTCACTAGTCCTGCTCCCCCGTCAACCCATCCACCCCTTCAACCCATCTATCTCCTTGAAACCCTACAGTCGCCTCACCTCTTCCTTAATGAACTCACCTTCCTCCGTCTACCTGTTTACCTGTATACTGTTAATTAGGAGACTACTTTGAAAACTTGTCTTTCCATCTGAATTTCACTGTGAATATATCCTCTTCCTCCTCCTCCTCTTCCCCATCTCCCTCCTCCTCCTCCTCCTCCTCCTCCTTTACTTAGCACGCATTAATATGATTCCTCTCCTTTTGATCTCTCTCTCCCGCTTAGTCCTCTTCCTCTTCCTCTTCCTTCCTTCCCCTCCCATCTCCTCTCCTCTTCTCTCCTCCCTCACACCCATCCCCGCCTCACATTCCCTTTCACAGCCTCCACTCATAACATCCATTCCTCCCCAATCTCCAGCAAACCTACTCACTTCCCCTCCCCTCTTCAAACATGCATAATCCTTTCTCCTCCACTAAGAACCCCACCACCTCTACTCTGACTCACACACGCCCCCCCCCCCCCCCGACACACACACACACGCACGAATCCACACATCCATCGTTAATTTCCCTCCCTTTTCTGACGTTTCATACCTTAGTTTTTCCCTTTAGCTTTCCTTTCAATTAATTTTCAACACTCATCTAACCTCACAACACCTATACCTATCTATAACCAGACCCTATACCCCTAAAACTATCCCTATACGCCCACTACACGCCCCTACACGCCCTGTACACACGTCTCTCTACATGCCTGGAATCCCTCTCCCTCTATACTGTCAGCCTCCCCCAGTCAGTGTGAGTAAATGTCTTCGTTGCTTGAGTCATCTCTTCATCAGGGCATCAAACGGCGTTCTAATGAAGGCTTCCTCTCTCTCTCCTCCTGAAGGGGCGCTACTGAAGAAAGGCGCTGGAGAAGGACCCTTGTGAGCTAAAGGAGGAGGAGGAGGAAGGGGAGGAGGAGGAAGAAGGAGGGAGATGCCTTTCCCAGTGTATCAAGAACTTGCAAGGGTAATTTGATGATGATATTCTCCTCCTCCTCCTCCTCCTCCTCCTCCTCCTGCTCTTCTTCCTTCTCGTTACACATGAGACGCTCTAGGCTCCGTCAATTAAATTTTTCCATTTGAATTAGTTTCCGCAGCGACCAGAGTACCGGTAACAACCCTCCTCCTCCTCCTCCTCCTCCTCCTCCTCCTCCTCCTCCTCCTCCTCCTTCTTTCCTTCCTCGCTGCACATATGGTTACTGTCTATACATGAGAGAGGGAAGAAGAGGAAATGAAGTGGAGAAATAAGACTGAGAGTGGAATGAGGAAAAAAAAGAAGGGAAAAAAAGATATAAGGAAGAGGAAATTAAGGATGACGATGATGAGGAAAAAAGGGAAAACGATGGAAAGTAAATAAAGAAAAGAGTGAAGGAAGGAAAGCAAGGGAAAGGGGAAGGTAGGAAAGGGAAAATGAGAGAGAGAGAGAGAGAGAAAAAAGAAAAAAGAGAAAGAGAGAGAGAGAGTCAGGTGTGGAGGGAGGGAAGGGGGGGGAAGGAAGAAGTAATACAACTCTTAATTAGTGTCTTGGGTCCTTTTGCACTAAGAGTTAGGAAGGGGAGTGGAATCCAATATTCACACTGTTTATGAAAGGAGGAAGAACACTACTACTACTACTACTACTACTACTGCTATTATTATGGTCATTATTATCATCATCCTTATTGTTATTGCTGCTGCTGCTGTTATAGTTATTATTATCATTATTATTGTTGTTGTTGTTTTTGTTGTTATTATCATTATTATTGTTATTGTCTATGAAAGGAAGAATACATGTGATACTATTATTATTATCATCATCATTATTATTATCACTCTTGTTACTATTATCATTATTACTATTATTATTATTATCATTATTATTGCTATTGCTGTTATTATCAGAGTTGAATTCACTGCTATCACCACCACCACACCACCACCACCACCACCACCACCACCGCCACCACCACCACCACCACCACACCACCACCAGTTCGCATCCCGTTCTCGCATGACGCCTCGCTTAATGATTTCCTGCACCAGTAATACCCTCACTCAACAGC
>JAXIVD010002065.1:32500-42500 GCA_036785275.1 Cancer borealis
TGTGTGTGTGTGTGTGCGCGCATACACGCACGAACGCACGAACCGCATAATCCTTCACCTCTCCTTCAATTCCCTCCTTACCACCCACGTCCGCCTCTACTTGTCCTCTCTGACCCGTCTTGGCTGCGCATTTTTCAGTAATCTTGATGCGCCAATAACGTTAAGAGGCACTCATTTCGGTAAGTGGAAGGTAACAAGGCTAAATTCACGCACTCATGCCTTCTGTGCGTGTGTGTGTGTGTGTGTGTGTGTGTGTGTGTGTGTGTGTGTGTGTGTGTGTGTGTGTGTCTTTGTGTGTGTGACAGACGGCCACGTAGAAACGAAAGCAATTTTATATCACAAATACATACATTCATACACACCCACACTCACAACTCCGCCCCCCCCCCCACACACACGTACAAACAAATGAAGCTCACCAACATGAAGACAAACAGAAAAAAAAAAAAAACGAAGCGCGGTCCACAAAGCCAGACAGATAGACAGACAAACATACATACAACTACAAACAAACAGACAGGCAGATACATCTCTCAAACACACACACACACACACACACACACACACACACACACACACACACACACACACACACACACACACACACACACACACACACCGACTTTCACGATCTCTTAAAGACCTACAAGAGTATGAGTGTGTGTGTGTGTGTGTGTGTGTGTGTGTGTGTGTGTGTGTGTGTGTGTGTGTGTGTGTGTGTGTTGCATCTATGCTTGAAATCTCTTCTTCATCGTAACATCAAAGCACTTAGCCTCTTTCCAGATCCTTGAATACCGTCCAGTGCGGTTCCAGACCAGGCTAAGCGGCGCTGGAAACACAACACTGCTGGAAAAATGCATACCGACACGAGAGAGAGAGAGAGAGAGAGAGAGAGAGAGAGAGAGAGAGAGAGAGAGAGAGAGAGAGAGAGAGAGAGAGAGAGAGAGAGAGAGAGACAGAGAGAGGTAATGCATGTGTAAAGCTGTGTAAAGTCTTGTAAGTCTGTGTTCTTTCGGAAAAATAATGTTTTTCACCTCAGTGCATATTTGAATAGTGTTGGTGACTCATGCGCACACACACACACACACACACACACACACACACACACACACACACACACACACACACACACACACACACACGCACACACACACACACCTACGCATACACACACACACACACATACAAGAGTAATTGACTTCTTGACTGAGTTTATACAAGTGTGACTGACTGACTGACTGACTGACTGATTGACTGAATTCCTGACTAAGTTTATACAAGTGGTACAATCATTCAGTAACCTACGTCACCACCTGCTATTGTATACAGGTAATCTAGCATGCAAATTAATTTAAAAAAACGCATTCACACCTGTAATTTTATATGCAGGTAAGGCAGGTAATCCAGGACAACGATATAGCAAGAATAGCAAATTAAACGTCTATTCAGGTTAATATATTGTAAATGAAGGTGTTTTTTTCTAGATAATTACACACGCACATACGCACATACGCACACACACCCACCCACACACACACACACACACACACACACACACACACACACACACAAACACACACACACACACACACACACACACACACACATACATACAACGAACGAAATGAGTCTGTTGAATGCAAGCGAAAGGAAAGGGAAAATAAATGCACGAAAAATATAAGACAGGAGGAAACCGCGCGAAAAGGGTTAAAAGAAGGAGGAGGAACACATAGGAACACATAGGAAGAACAAACAGCAACAGGCCTACTGGCCCTTACGAGGCTGTTTGTGATAAACTAGACTACACTATCTAATCTGGGATGAAGGATACAGGATAGTAAGGGTGAGGGATTCTCCCACCAGCCACGACTGGCAGGAGAGGAAGGCCAACCATGCAATATAAGTAAAAATAAATAAATAAATGCGTGGAATTAGATTAGTCTAGCCTATTACTACTGTCACTAACACTACTACCTGGCAAGCGATGTCAGGCCCCTAGCGACGTCCTTCCGAATCGAGATTTTGTAATTACTGTACATTAGAAGGAACTTGCTCAAAGTTTACTATGTTGACGAATAATGTTTTAGTTGCGGATTGGCTTCTAAGTATTTGTCCAGTCTATTTTTGAATGTATTAATTGTTTTACTGTCGACGACATTGGCGGGCAGGGAGTTCCAAACGTTAACGATCCGATTGAAAAAGAAATGTTTGGCTTCGTTTGATGTGAATCTTTTACCAGTAATCTTAAAAGTATGACGTCTTCTTGTTATATTTGATCGATCAAAAGTAATGTAATCTTCTGCATTGATATTATCAAATCCTTTAATTATCTTGAACATTTCAATTAAATCTCCTCTCATCCTTCGTTTTTCGAGGCTGAATAAGTTTAATTCTTTAAGTCTTTCTTCATAAGGTTTATTTTTCAGCCTTGGAATCATTTTCGTTATTCTACGCTGGACTCTTTCCAGTTTGTCAATGTCCTTTCTGTAATATGGGGACCAGAACTGTACGCAATATTCAAGATGAGGTCGTACTAGTGAATTATGCAGTTTTAATATGACTTTTTCTGATTTATTTTCGAAAGTACGCCCAATAAAGCCGACCAATCTGTTAGCGGTTTTAACTACCTCTGAGCAATGCTGACTGGATTTTAAATCGCTTGATATTGTGATTCCTAGATCTTTTTCCTTGTTCACTGCAGAAAGTAGTTTTCCATTCATTTGGTACTGAACGTGATCATTATTTCTTCCGATATGTAGTACCTTACATTTATCGACGTTAAATTTCATTTGCCATTTATTGGCCCAAGACGTTAGTCGATCAAGGTCTGATTGTAAGACTTCTCTGTCACTTGTCGAAGTTACTTTACTGGCAATTTTCGTATCGTCGGCGAATTTTGATATTTTGCATGAGATCCCATCATCTATGTCATTAACATATATCAGAAACAAAATAGGGCCAAGTACTGAACCCTGTGGTACGCCACTTTTTACGTTTAACCATTGAGAGGAGACACCGTTTAAGACTACTCTCTGTTTACGTTCAGAGAGCCAGTCCTGAAGCCAATTGTAGATGCTACCAGAGATACCGTGAGTCTTTAGTTTGTTAAGCAATCGTTGATGGGGAACTTTATCAAAGGCCTTTTGAAAATCCAGATATATGATATCTACTGCTCTGCTTTCATCGTACGTGTCAAAAACATTGTAAAAGAAGTCTAATAAGTTAGTTAGACATGAACGTTTATTACGGAAACCATGTTGTGAGGGTTTAATTATATCGTTGTCTTCAAGGAATTTCACCATATTGTCACGAATGATTGTCTCCATTAATTTACATACTACTGACGTCAGACTGATTGGCCTATAATTTCCGGGTTGTGACTTGTCTCCCTTTTTGAAGATTGGGGTTACATTAGCACGTTTCCAATCTGATGGAACTTTACCAATCCTTAAGGATTTATTGAATATGATTGCAAGCGGTTTACTGATCTGATGCTTGACCTCTTTCAAGATTTTCGGGGAAATTTTATCTGGTCCAGGGGTTTTATTAGTTTTCATCTTATCAATTTTTTGTTCAACGTCATTTTCTACGATGAGTAAAACATTTAAGAAGTTTTCGGTTCTTCTAGTCTCGAGTGGTTGAAACGATGAACAATCCTCTTCTGTAAATACGGATGCAAAAAAGTTGTTTAGGATTGTAGCCATTTCGTTTTCGTCGTTTGTGTGATTTCCTTGTCCTTTAGTAAGTGGACCGATATTACAGGTAAGGGCTTTTTTACTCTTAACAAAACTATAAAATTCTTTAGGATTAGATTTACATGATTCCGCTATATATTCTTCAAGGTTATTCTTGCTGCGCTTTATTAGTCTCTTAGTTTCGCGACGAACTCTGTCAAACTCAACTTTGTCATCTTGGTTTTTAGTTGATATATACTTATCGTACGCGTGTTTTTTGAGAGAGAGGCTGTTTTTTATCTCATCGTTCCACCATTTTGGTTTATTCTTCCTTGCTGAACGTCTGTAACGATACGGTACACATACTCTAATAGCTTCGTTCAGCTTTGTGGTAAAGGCCTCCCATGACCTATCAATATCTGATTCTGACTCTGACAACAGTTCACTCCAGTCAGTGTCTTCTAGAATTGTCCGCATTCTGGTGAAATTTGCCCTTTGGTAATTTGGTACCCTCTCCTTACTGTCATTTACTTTTATTTCCTTCATTTTCAAGTTGAACGTAATTATCCGATGGTCGCTTGAGCTGAAAACTGGGCCAACATTTACGTTGCTGACTATCTCTTCGCTTGTTGAAAGAATGAGGTCAAGGGTATTTAAGTCGCGCGTCGGTTCATGAACGTGTTGATGTAATTCGCTCTCTAATAAATTCGTGTACAGGTCGTGTCCTGCATGTGATCTTAACGGATTTCCCCATCTCGTTACTGGCAAGTTAAAATCGCCCATAATGATTGTTTCACATTGACTAATTGTTTCGGAGATTGATTCGAAAAGCAAACGGTCAATTTCAGCGGGTCTTCCTGGTGGTCTGTAAATCAGTCCAAGTATTTTTCTGCTCGAGTTACTCTTTAATTCGATGAAAACTGTGTCCACTCCGTTGATGGGTTCTGTTTTAAGGGAGATCGGATGGAGCGAGCTGTGAATATATAGGATTACACCACCACCAATTTTGTTTTCTCTTTCACAGCTAAAAATTGTATAACCGGATAACTGAAATTCTGCAATGTAATCTCTGTTCGACGTGTCTAACCATGATTCTGTGACTCCTATGATATGGTACTGATCCATTGCGGCGAGAGCTTCAAGATCAGTGAATTTATTTCTGATGCTGCGAGCATTTACATAACAAACTTTAATATTCGGATCAGTAGCGTCATTAGCAATAGGATCAGTAGTGACGTTAGTAATTGGATCAGCTGTGACATTATTATTTGGAGGAGGAGAAGGAGGAGGAGGAGGAGGAGGAGGAGGAGGAGGAGGAGAGAAAGAACAGTCAGCGGTGGAGGAAAAGAGAAAAAAAGTGAAAGATTGGAAGGGACGGAGGGAGGGAATGAAGGAGAGGAAGAGAGGAAGAAAGGAAGGAAGGAAGGAAGAAAGAAAGGGAGAGAGGGAAGAAAGATGACGAGCGGAGAGAGAAGTGACGTTAGCAGAAAGTGAAGAAAAATTACGATGCCAAGAAGGTGACTGTAACGAAAATGGAGAAAAGAAAAAGAAAAAAAGAAAAAAAAAAGAAGGAATTAAGGAAGAAGGAAACACATGAAAGAATAGAAAATAAAATGAGAAATAGAAGCAATAGAAAAGAGAAAAAAGAAAGAAAGAAAGATATAGAGAGAGAGAATGGTGGTGATAATAATGTTTCCTCCATCGCTTCCCATACATCGTCAAAATGCGCAATAATTCTCTCTGCCTGACCCAATATAAAATCATTCTTAATATTATAACCTTTGAATTATCTTTTATATATTTTTTTTTTTGCAAACGAAACAGAGAGAGAGAAAAAAAAAAAACTACTAAAAAGAGAAAATATGAAAAATAGAATATATATAAAGTCAACTTGAAATAAAACACAAAAAAAAAATTAAATATATAAATAAATATGTAAATGACCAGCTAATTAAATAAACAATAAGTAAATGAATCAATGAATTATGAGGAAAAAATATAGAGAAAACAAGACAACACACATGAATTTAATGAGCGAAATGAAAGTTTACGATCATTAGTGATACTGATTGTCCTCCTCATCCTCCTCCTCTTCCTCCTCCTCCTCCTCCTCCTCCTCCTCCTACCTACCCTGTCGTACCTCCACTCCTTGTATCTTTCCTCCTTCTACCTCCTTCCCTCCTCTTAAGACCACTCACTCCTCCTCATCCACTTTCTCACCCACTCAATTCCTCTTCTTCCCTTCCCTTCCATCTCTTCCTCCTCCTCTTCCCCTTCCCTCATCCCCCTCCCATCTCCCCCTCCTCCTCCACTCTTCAGGGACACAAACCTCCATCCCTCCAACACCCCAACACCCAAATAAGACGCCTACATATTTATAGATGAATAATGTGTGAATAAATAAAAAAATAAATATGATATGGAGGCTGAAAGGAGAGAAACACTCGTGAAAGTCGCTCCATAATTGAGTATCGTAGGTTATTATTAAGCATCGTACGTTATTATCAATTATCGTACGTCATAATTTAGTCGTACGTCTGGTTAAGAAATGTAAGGTAAGCTATATATAAAAAAAACATATAGATAAATACAAAACATAATTAAATACAAAAAGAAGAGTATCTAACATAAACAAATAAGGTATTGTAGTTACATAACACATCCAAAAATATCTTACATAACCTTCCAAAATAGTATCGTACATAACACCTTAAAAACAATTATCGTACATTAACATAACTTTACAAATATGAAAGGAAAAAGAAATGTTAAAAGTGGATATAACAGAATGGTAAGGCTTTTTTTCTTTTTGATTGTTAGGTCAGCTTCCCTTAATAATTCCACATAGAAAACGAGAGGCAGTATTACCAAAACCCTTGACACCACTTCAATTTTATATCACCACTTAAATTAAATAACACCTATATATGATTTTTTCAATTCTTTTTTTATTTCTTTAATATAAGTTTCCTCCTCAGTGTCAAATTATATTGCGACGTGAAGAAGAAAAAAAACCGTAGAATCTTCCTTAATAATATTGATTTGTGTCGAGATAAAACAGAAAAATGGAATGAGAATAGAGGAAATAAGAAAGGAGAGGAAAAAAAAAGATAAGAGAGAAGTGGAAAGAAATGGAGGAGGAGAAAGAATACAAAGAATAAAAAAGGGAACGCCGGTAGCAATTGGTAAGACACACGTCCCACGAGGAGAAGAGAGGAAATGAAGACACAAGTAGCTCGGTTTTGTGAGGAGGAGGAGGAGGAGGAGGAGGAGGAGGAGGAGGAGGAGGAGGAGGAGGAGGAGGAGGAGGAGGAGGACGACGAAAAGAAGTATTAGAAAAACTATGAAGGAGAAGGAGGAGGGAAGAAGATGACAAGGAGGAAGAATAGGAGAAACAGGAGGAGGCAAGGAAAAAGTAGAAAAATAAGATGAAAGGAAGAAATGAGGAGGAAGGAAGGAAGGGAGGGATAGAATAAGAAAAATTGAATGTAGAAATAGAAGTGAATAATGGAATTTCTCTCTCTCTCTCTCTCTCTCTCTCTCTCTCTCTCTCTCTCTCTCTCTCTCTCTCTCTCTCTCTCTCTCCCTCTCTTTTACACTATGCATCATTCTTCCTTGTCTTATGCAGTTTCCAAAAGAGGAGTTTTCCCAACAGACCTTCGTGGTTGTGCAAGGTCAGGTGCACTCTGCCTATTTCTTTTTAGAATGTGGGAGGCAGTGAAGACGAAGATGAAGAGGAAGAAGAGGAAGAAGAAGATTGAAGAGGAAGATTGAAAATGAAGAGGAAGAGGATAAAGATGAAGATGAAGAAGGAGAAAGAGAAGTTTCCAGGAATTATTTATTTTCGTTATTTATATTCATATCATATTTATTCGTCTATTTATTTTATTTTTTGACCTCTTCCTCTTCCAATGACACAAAGAAAGGAAGTGGAAATAAAGTATAATGCTATGTGTGTGTGTGTGTGTGTGTGTGTGTGTGTGTGTGTGTGTGTGTGTGTGTGTGTGTGTGTGTGTGTGTGTGTGTGTTTAGCGATCTTTATTCCTCCCAAACTTCTCATTCTCTTCGTGTTTCTTAATTTCTTTTCATCCCAAACTGTAAGAGAAAAAACACATTCCCTGCAAATTGCTTCTCTTATGATCATATGTTTATTTTAATATTTTCCTAATTAACCTTCTACCACAATAAACATTTTCTTATAGTTCCCACGTTATTGCATAAATTTCTTTACTTGACCTTTATCATAATTATCTCCATGATATATTTCTGCATTATTTTTCATATATCAGATCATTCTTACAGTATTTGTGAGTATTCTTCCTTCTATTCTAATTTAACTTCTTTCTATTGTTGTAGGATTCCCGTTTTTACTTTTATTTATTATCTACTTTCTAATTATATTGTATTATATATATATATATATATATATATATATATATATATATATATATATATATATATATATATATATATATATATATATGTATTACACTTCTATGTTCCTATCACATAACAATTATCTTTAATTTAACACATTTCATTTCAATAGTGTAAGATTTCCATTTAAGTTATTATGTTATTATGTTTTACTCCTATTATATACATTTCGGGATGGGAAAACTTATTTTAGTTTAGTTAAACTTTTGTTGATATTTCAACACAACTCATGAAAATTGGTGCCAAGGGGTTCTCGGTCATGCTGATCACGAATCTGGAGTTAATTTCTTCATAACTGTGATATTAGCATTTTTCATTTTGTGGCCCACAAATTCCACTAGAATTGAGGTCGAAAGAATTTTTTTCCCATTTTACTACGTAAATATTAGTCCAACTGGAAAATTGTAGGGAAGTAAGTTATGTAGTTTGATATTGTTTATCACACACTGTCATCAACTTTCCAATAACTTTAATACTTATGATGAAAATTCGAATTTTGTGAACCAAATTAATGCATAATACTATACACTCCTACATCTATAATTACATTCAAATTACATTTAACAATAAATCAAAAGAACGGGCGTCACCTGCCCTCTCTTTTATATTCTATACGTTTTTTACGTAAACCCCATACATTTTGAGTTATTTCAAAATATATGATTTATGTCAAAAAATCTAAGGGTGTAACCCGACAAAATTTCATGCAAATTTCAACACCTTCGAATCTCATGAAAATTACTATAATATTAGTATTTTCCATTTTGTGGCCCACCACTAGAATTGAGATCGAAAAAGTTTTTTTCCATTTTACTACGTAAATATTAGTCCTACTGGAAAATTGTATAGAAGTAAATTAATGGAGTTTGATAATTTCTATATCATAATCTCATCATCTTTCCAATAACTCTAATAGTTATGAAAAAAAAAGAAATATTGTGAAAGAAATTAATACATAATGCTTTACACTTTTAAATCTATAATTACATTCAAATTCCATTTCACTATAGCTCGATAGAACGGGCGTCTTCTGATCTTTTTTTTATATTATATATATTTTTTACGTAAATCCCATACATTTCGAGTTATTTCAAAATATATGATTTATGTCAAAAAGTCTAAGGGTGTACCCTACAAAATTTCATGTAAATTTCCACACCTCCGAATCTCATGAAAATTGGTACAATGAGATTTTCGGTCATGCTGAACACGAATCTGGACTTATTTTCCTGATTACTACAATATCAAACTTTATGTTGCGTTATACACGATATCTACTTCACTATGTTTTTATTTAGCTTCACTCTTTATCTCATCTACACTACCTGTATCTTTGATAAGGAGAATACAGATTGCTGTGTACTATAGAAATAAAAATAAAAAAAGCATGTATAATCATTGTTATTCCTCAAGTCATTCTGCTCTCTGTCTTATCTCACCATATCTGTGTCTCATCTTCTGTCTTATAATTTTATCTACCTTATCTTTTTCTCAATTATCTTACTCTTTTTCACGAGCTACAAATACTTAGTTATAGAGAACCAATAATAATAATAATGATAATAATAATAATAATAATAATAATAATAATAATAATAATAATAATAACAATAATAATAATAATAATAATAGTAATAATAATGATAATAATAATAATAACAGTATTGATGCCCACCAACAATATTACAAAAAATAATGTTTAGATTGATTAGATTTTTCTTGGCATTTTCTTGGCATTTTAATCTGGACAAGGAGGAGGAGGGAAAAAGGGAGGAAAAAGAAGAAGAGAAGAAAAAAATAGAGGCAATAGAAGAGGAAGAAATGGAGGAAAATAGGAGAAGTAAGAGAAGGAGGAAAAAAGAAGAGAACCAAGTATCATATAATCATTA
>JAXIVD010002065.1:47500-52500 GCA_036785275.1 Cancer borealis
AACAGGACGATGAAGAAGACGAAGAAGAAGAGAATGAAAGATAAAGAAAAACGATACACACAGAACGAAGGACACTGAAAAAGAGAAAGAGAAAGAGAGAGAGAGAGAGAGAGAGAGAGAGAGAGAGAGAGAGAGAGAGAGAGAGAGAGAGAGGAAACTTAATAAATGAGGCAAATAGAGAAAGAACAATTATACTATTCCCTGCACTTCCACTTGCAATTAATCAAGACACGAACTGATTTTCAATGATATTTTGTGCATGAATTAATATTTGCCTGAGGGATGGATGATGAAACTTAGGTGTGTGTGTGTGTGTGTGTGTGTGTGTGTGTGTGTGTGTGTGTGTGTGTGTGTGTGTGTGTGTGTGTGTGTTTCTTCATCGAGTCACCTGTTAATTGATGAAGGAGGTAGGGAAGGAGGGAAGGGAGCGAGGGAGGGAGGAAAGGGAGGGAGGGAGGGAGGGAGGGAGGGAGGGAGGGCGGGAGGGAGGGAGGGAGAGAGGGAGAGAGGGAGGGAGGGTTGTGGAGGCGGAGGTAAAATGAAGAGAAACACGAAAGTAGGTCAGGTAAGAGGAAATACACCACAGAAATTTAAAAAGCTAAGTGTTATTTTAATGGAGCAGATCTGTGTGTGTGTGTGTGTGTGTGTGTGTGTGTGTGTGTGTGTGTGTGTATGTGTGTGTGTGTGTGTGTGTGTGTGTGTGTGTATATATAGATTTAATCATAAAAGTGAGTGTTTTCAGTTCATAATAATTTGCCCTGAATTTACCACGAAAAGATGATGATGATGATGATGATGATGATTTTATTCCCACCACCTTTTCCACGATCCACCCACACACACCCACACTAGTCCACTCCACCCTGATCACTCCCCCTCATTACGTCAGCTCACTCCTGCCTCACTCACTCACCACTCGATCAGGTAAAGATACATCACACTTCATCTCCATCTGTATAATATTTTCATGGGAAATTTTACTCCCTCCCTCCCTTACCCTCCCTCCCTAACTTTCCCCTACCTTCCCCCCACTCCCTTACTTTCCCTTCCCTCCCTTGCCCTCCCTCCCTCCGTCTCCCCTCACCGCCTTCACGCTAAGAATTTTTGAACCAAACTCCTTGATAATTGGACTCAAACATGCTATGATTACCTGTTGATTGCTGTAACTTGTTTCCTTCAAGTTTCCTCACCTTCGTGCTACCTGTAATTTACAATCCTTAGTTCTTAATGATTCGTTTGTTTCCACTTCTCTCGCAACGACATTTTTTTTGTTTTTGTTTCATCGCCTATTTCGTTCATGTAGCGAATCATAGTATGTTGTTTTTGTTCATATTGACTGTGGGGAAAATTATAATCGTGTTTTTTTTTTTGGTTTTGTTAAATTTTCCTTCCTGTTTTCGTTTCTAATTGTCGCGTAATAAATTTTCAAACACAACGGAAAATCAGGTCATGTGCCGGTTTCTTTCTTATTCTTTCTTTCTTTCTTTCTTTCTTTCTTTCTTCCATTGTCTTCCACGTTCTTTGTGTGTATGCTTTTATATTCAAATTCTTTCACAACTGGGGCGGTAAGACCATTTTCTCCTTCGTTTCCTTGGGTTTCCTCTCCTCCTCCTCCTCCTCCTCCTCCTCCTTCCGGCACATTAACCCTGCCTCTAATTATTTATTTATCTCGCACTCAATGTAGGATGAAACGTGGGCGTGACACCAGTTTCTTTTATCTTCTCAAAGTAAATCAAGTGTAAAGGTAACTATACTACGTCACAGATTACTTTTAACTGTGTTCCAAATGGTTGTTGTGTCTCCTAAGTGTGTTATAAGGTTGTGAATAAAGTTAATATGCCATGAAAATAATGTTATGAATTTTCTTATGATGACAAAAACGAGAATATGAAAAAAAAAATATTAAACACAAAGAAAACGGAGATGATAGTGAAGCAAATCTTTTCAGTTTAGGTTAAAAAAAAAAAAAAAGGAAGATGGAATATTAAAAAAAAAAACCTAATAATTATAAGCAGTGTGTGAGCCTCTATCCCTTAATGATATGAACGTAATGGTTTGGGGGAAAAATAATGATGGTATTAAGTGGAGCAGCTTACAAAAGGAGGACGGTATAGGTACGGCCCTTTTATTTCACACAAATTTGAGGTTCTTATAACATGAAGATAATTTATTTTAGGGAGAGAGAGAGAGGGGGGGAGGGGGATGAAAACCGTATATATAAAAAAAAATACGATAATAAAAGAACGTGTGTGTGTATGTGTTATTATATTTGTGTTTTATTCATTATCTATTTGTCTATATATATTATTATTTTACCACGAAGACAAAACAACACTCACTCACTCACTCCTTCCTTCCCTTCTTCCCTGATCATAGTTTAAAACGCTACAACAAGAGCCATAGGGAAGGTGACGCGGAAGAATAAAAAAAACTAAAACTTTCAAAACCGTAGAGGCACAGAGACCCACCCAAGAGGAACCCAAAAGAAGGGGAAGGAAGGTCTAATATGACGGAACGACTAAAAATACGAGGCCTCATTTCTTGCCTTCATCGTCACGGAATTTTTATGGGTGAGTTGCAACTGATAGGAAACTTGAGGAGGAGGAGGAGGAGGAGGAGGAGGAGGAGGAGGAGGAGGAGGAGGCAATAGTGGTGGTGGTAATGGGAGAGGTGTTGGGTAAGAAGGGGAAGGAGGAGGAGTGAGGATAAATGGTGCAAGATGTGGTGTAAGAGAAGAAGAGGAAGAGTAAGAAGAGGAAGTGGTGGTGGTGGTGGTGGTGGTGATGATGGTGGTAGACAAGGAAGACGTGGAGAAGAAGGAAGTTAAGGGAGAGGTGATGGTGGTTGTGGTGGTGGTGGTGGTGGTGGTGGTGAAAAAGGAGGAGGAGAAGAAAAGGGAGGAGACGAAAGAGGAGGAGGAGGATTACACAAGATTACAAACAACATAATTTCTAGTCCTCGCTAGGCCGTTTCCTTCCACTATTCCATTATAACTATTAATATGAGAGAAAGGATAGTATAATAGAAGGCTCCTCCTCACCCACCCACCCACCCATCCCACCAGCTGAAAGAGGCAGATATAATAGTGTTAAAGAAGGCATAGAGGTAAAAATTAACTAATAAATATAATAAAATAGGATCGAAAAATAAAAATAATGTTTAAAAAGTAAATAAAAATTGTGATCAAGAAAATTAAGTGACAAATAAAATACACACAAAATAAATACAAAATATACTACCTCGATGTATACCTGTGGAGGAAAGTAATCAGTAAATCGCCTTAGGTTGATGTAGACTGTACTTGCAGGTAATTTTCTTTGCCTTTGAGATGTGTGTGTGTGTGTGTGTGTGTGTGTGTGTGTGTGTGTGTGTGTGTGTGTGTGTGTGGCCAAAACAAGTCATGTCAAAGAAGATGGCAAAGCTTTCAACGGGTAACTTAAGCCTTATTATATTATTTATGTCTATCTGTTAATGAGATTTTCTATTTATCTTTTTTTTTTTTTTTTTGAACTGTGAACTTTTATGGCAAAGAAAAATAATAATATATAGTTAAAAATATTGACAATGAAAAAGAAAATGATTATTGGCAAAATATTTTCCTTTTTACTCACTTTTTTTTTTTTCAATTGTAAAAAAAAAAAAAATAAACAAGAAAAAATAAAATGTTATCTACTCAGTGTTCAATATGTTCTTAATTATTCTTTGTTTTACCAGAATATACAAACATAACCGGAGAGGCAGGTGTGGTTGCAATACCCTCACCTAGAAGCCTCGTTGACTCTTAACATGACAAGGGGAACGAAGCCTCTCTCCCCTCAGTCACCTACCCTCCCCTCTACCCTCAGTCTCTACCCTCTCCCTTCTGTTTCCCTGTTCTCCACCCTCCTCTCTACCCTCAGTCTCCCACCCTCCCCTCTCCCCTCTGTACCTACCCTTCCCTCTCCCCTCTGTTTCCATCCTCTCCTCTTCCCTCAGTCCCTACCCTCCTATCTGTATCCCTCTCAACGGCCACCCTTCTCCCCTCTCCCCTCATTCCTCTTTCCTCCCCTCTTCTCTCAATCGACAGTCACCACCACCATCACCACCACCACCACAAAAATAACTACCCTCTATCTCTCCCTCTCCCCTCTCCCCTCACTACATAAAGCCTCCTTCCCCACACATCCCCTCCCCATCCTCCACCACCACCATTAACACCACAACCACTTTCCTTCCCTCCCTTCCTCCTTCCCCAGCTTCCTCCCCACACACCCATCCTCCCCTCCTCCTCCTCCTAATGTGTGATATTAATGATAAAGGAAGTATTTTTTTTTTTCATGTGTGTGTGTGTGTGTGTGTGTGTGTGTGTGTGTGTGTGTGTGTGTGGGTTCAGTCTCATAGAAAACGGAATGGCAAACGTTTGTCCAATCATAACTTCATCCTCGACTGTAATAAAACAATGACCGACCGACAGACAGACGGACGGACGGACGGACAGACAGACGGACAAAGAGAGAGAAAGAGAAAAAAAACGAGGGAGAGAACAAAAATAAATGTTAAAACTTCACTACAACAACCGATTAAAACAAAATAAATATCCCGTGATTATAAATAGAAAAAAAAGGTCAAAAGATAAAAGATAAAAATAAGAAAAAAAATTTACCACCACAACTGATTAAAAGAAAATCAATCACAACACAAAAAAAAAAACACAAACTCCATAGAAAAAAACAAAAGAGATAGAATTCAGAAGCAAACCAGAAGGGAGAAAAAAAAAAACTAGAGAAAGAAACAGTAATAGTAGTAATAGTAGTAATAGTAGTAGTAGTAGTAGTAGTAGTAGTAGAATAGTAGTAATAGTAGTAGTTTCACCGTCATTTTAATCTCAACATTCTTCATGCGCATCGGGAGGGAAGACGGATTTTACAGAGGCCTCACGAGACTCAAATACCTGAAGGCAAGGAAAAAATGCACAAAGTCCCTGGCGTTCAAGTGATTGGAAAAGTTATATTAAGCGTCGA
>JAXIVD010002065.1:57500-62500 GCA_036785275.1 Cancer borealis
TCTCTCTCTCTCTCTTTTATCCTATTCTGCTTTACATTTTCTAACTTCTCTTTCTCTCTTTCCTCCCACATTCTCTTCTTTCTCTTCCTTCTCCTTAATTTCATCCCCTCCATTTCTCATTTTCTTTATTTCTTATTTACTCTAATTTTCTTCCCCTTCATCTCCCCTTCCACATTCCTTCCCTAATTTTCTTTACCTCTCCCTCCCTTTATTTCCTTATTTCTCCTCTTCCTTCTTTATTTCAGCATTATCTCTTTCAATCTTCTGTTCCATTTCCCTTTCCTCCTATTCTCTCCCCTTCCGGTTCTCTCTCCTCTTAACCCCACCTCCCCCTTTCCCAGTTTCTTCCCTGTGGTAGTGAAGGAGGAGGAATCTACCTTTCCTATTCTTCCTTTACTTCCCCTCACTTCAGTATTAACTTTTTTCTTCTTTTCTTCAAACTTGATATAATTATAGAAACTGAGTCGTTTGGAAATAATTATAGACTGAATGAGAAAGAATAAAAATAAATAAATAAATAAATAAATAAATCTCAACGTTAATGACTATCAATGCAAATATCAAATAAGACTAGATGACCAAAATGAATTGATAGATAATGATGCAAAATATATTAAACTTAAGATCCTCTCCCCATCCTAAGAAAAATATTTGTGTTTATCGAAAATGGAATTCATGAAGGATAGAAAAATAAATATTAGTAAAGTTATATATATAAATGAAGCTGTTATTCCGGGTAATTAATTATAATCAGGCCCTGAGGCGGCGTGGGAAAAATCTGCATTCTGTGGGAATTAAAGGTGTGTGTGTGTGTGTGTGTGTGTGTGTGTGTGTGTGTGTGTGTTTTAACTGACTACTGCTACAAAAATATGACCAAAAAAATGAAAGAATAGTGACAAATTACAGAACAGTGATCAATTATACTCATGGCGCAGATAATGAAAAAAAAGAAAGGAAAAAATATGAGCTTGGCAAAAAATGGTCAAAAAAAAAAAAATTTCAAAGTATTGCAAAACCAAATAAATGAGAAAATGGAAAAAAAAAATTAAGAGATTTAAGGTGACAGTAAAATTGAATTATGTCATGACTGTTTATATGTCTGTCTATATATCTATCTACCTGTCTGTCTATCTATCTCTCTCTTAGTGTTTGTGTTATCCTTCCTCTTCCTTTCTAATTTTTTTCCCACCTCTTCTCTTCTCTTCTCTTCTCTTCTCTTCTCTCCTCCTTTGCATTACCGTCAGAAATACTTAACCAAATACTTTTCAAACAAACACGAAAATTAAGGCACGTGTGTTTTCCATTCCTCCTCCTCTTCCTCTTCCTCCTCCTCCTCCTCCTCCTCTTCCTCCTCCTCCTCCTCCTTCTCCTCCTCCTCCTTGCAAACATTACCACACAAACGCTATTTACACACATGCATATTAAACATAAATAAAATGTGTGTAAGCAGAAAGCACCATGCACACCGCAGCAAGTTTACACGAGAGAGAGAGAGAGAGAGAGAGAGAGAGAGAGAGAGAGAGAGAGAGAGAGAGAGAGAGAGAGAGAGAGAGAGAGAGAGAGAGAGACATTAGGAAAAAAGAAAATAAAAGAAAAAGAGGAAAAGAGATAAAGAAAGCAAGAGAGAAAAGAAAATTGGAAGAAAAAAAAAACATGAGAAAAAAAAGATAGATAAAGAAAGGAAAAAAAGAAAATGAGTGAGGGGGAAAAAAGTATATTATTCCTTTTAAAAATGTGTATTCCCGTTCATCATCGTTCCCATTGGACTATTTCATGTTCCTATTCTCTGATTGGTCCATTGGCATAACTACGAGTGTCCTGATTGGCCCTTCACCGGTATTACCATATATGTCCCCACGCATTAGTGTTTCAATTTGCGTATGTGTGTGTGTGTGTGTGTGTGTGTGTGTGTGTGTGTGTGTGTGTGTGTTGCAAGGAAACAAAATAGCTAAACAAACAAGCTACAAATAGTTTTCAGCTGATGTAAACAAAACCAAAAAAATTATAATAAACAAAAAATAAAAAATTACTTACAATTTCAACAACAGCATTTTTCAAGGTTTTTTATTTATACATTTTTTCAATCACAAATAAAACCTTTTCAGATTTAATAACATTTCTATATCAAACCACAAACAAAAGTACATAAATATATACACGTGTTTCACTCCCGTTATCCGTTTTCTTTTTGTGTGACCTATTTGCAGAGACTCAAAATAAATAATGAAGCTGAAGGGGAAACTATTACATTATATTTTTCCTTATTCATTCATCATTTAAAAACTTTCCTTAATATCATCACGGAAAAAAAACAGGAAAGAAGTGAAAAAATATATAGTTGTATCCTTCCCTTCCTCCTCCTCCTCCTCCTCCTCCCTCCTCCTCCTCCTCCCTTTGTGTCATTGGCTAGTTTTGGCTTAAATATTCTTGTCCTACATAACCAGAACGGAAAATAAATAAATAAATGAATAAAAAATGGAAGAAAAAAAACATGTATTTAAGTGTTGCGTTTTAAAATGTTGACGTACATGACATGATTGATAGTGTTGCATTGTGTTGCTGTGTGTGTGTGTGTGTGTGTGTGTGTGTGTGTGTGTGTGTGTGTGTGTGTGTGTGTGTGTGTGACCACCACCACCACCACCACCACCACTTCACTCCTTTCCCCTCATTACCCCATTTTAATCCTTGCATAGCAGACTGCAACACTAATTGGCTTAACCGAGAGAGAGAGGAGAGAGAGAGAGAGAGAGAGAGAGAGAGAGAGAGAGAGAGAGAGAGAGAGAGAGAGAGAGATAGTGAGAGTCGTGTTCATTTCCTCCCTACTTCACTTTCCTTCAGAGAGTAATCTTAGGTCACAAAACTCCGGATTCGCTTCTTCCCTATCCCTCCTCCTCCTCCTCTTTTTCTTCCCTTGATCCCTCCCTCGCTCTCCTTCCCTCTGTATCCTCATCCACCTTACTCATTGCCTCATTCACTCTCCTCACATCCTCTTTTTGCCTCATTCCTTCCTCATCTACTCCTCTTCATCTCTTCCTCATCATCTTATTTCCTCTCCTGCTCGAGCTTTTCTTCTTTTCCCTTACGTATCCATCTTTCTTAATACCTTTTATCATCAACTATTTCTTTTTTACCTGTCATCTCCTTCCTTAATGTTCTTTCCTTGTTATGTTTCCTCTCCTCTCTTCTCCCTTTCCCTATTCTCCTCTCATCTCTTTTCATTTCCTCTCCTATGTTCTCTTCCCTTCTCCTCTACTCATCTCCTCTCCTCTCTTTTCCTCGTCTCTCCCCTCGTTTCTTCCAGGTACAGACAGTCAAGGTCGGAAAGTTAATACTATACAAATGGAAAAACATTGTAGTCCTTTGGTAAGACAGGAAATTGCATAGATATTCAGAAGGAAATTAATACTTCTCACAGGTTTACATAAGCTCAAGTGTGTCTCTAAAGGTTACAGGTGATGGGACTCTTGGTGATGTATACATACCTGTCCATTGTGTTAATTACGGAATGTTACCTTGGTTTGTGAAGGTAATTTTATGTATTATGATGTTGAAGAAGAGTATTATGATCTACGTGTTTAAAATGTTTAGATATTATTGTTTGGGAAATGAAAGTGAGTCAAGGTGAGAAGGAGAGAAAGAAGGAAGGGAAACGGATTATATTAAGTCCGCTTAGTTTAGTTCCCAAGCGAAAAGTTATGTTTTATATATATACGTATATGTAAATGAAGAAATAGTTTGACCCTCTCGCTATTATAATTATAGTATTGATTATATGATTTTTTTTCTTTCTTCTCTTCCATGTGACGATGAAATGATTTTGTGTTAGTTAGTGAAATAGTGAAATAAGAGAAATGACTAAAATTACTGAAAATACCAAAAAAAAAGAAGAAACAATGGGACTAAAACAAAACAAAAATACATTAAAAAAAAACTAATACAATAATAAAAAACACAATTAAATATGAGAAAAAAAAAAAAAAACATGATCTGACATGACCTACTTGAGTAACAGTTTTAATAGACAGTTGGGTGAGAGTGGGTGGGTGGGTGGGTGGGTGAAGGGAGAAAGGGGAAGGACCAGGTAAGGACAGCAGCAGCAGGTGGGCGGGTGGGCGGGTGGGCGGACAGGTAAGGTAGGGGTGACTCGCCTCTGCTCTCTGTAACACTATTAGCATCAAAGCCTCTACTAGTATTACAAAGACCAGGGAACACACACTATGCCTTTCTGTGTGTGTGTGTGTGTGTGTGTGTGTGTGTGTGTGTGTGTGTGTGTGTGTGTGTGTGTGTGTGTTTTACGAGGGTATAAAAAACAGACACGGAAAAGACGAGAGAGATGAGAGAATTAGGACAACGAGAGAATAAGAAGGAGGAGGAAGAAAGGAGAGGAGAGATGAAGAGGAGAGATGAAGAGGAGAGATGAAGAGGAGGAAGGAAATATGATATGAAGACATGAGAGGAAAGATGAGAGGAAAGAAGACAGGAAGAGAAAGAAACAAAGACGCAAGGGAAAAAAATAGACTCAAAATGTATACAGAAAAATAAGGATAAAGTATAAAGCCAAAAACAACCATCTTTTAAAGTTTGTTCACCTTATATTTAGCAGACATTTAATTATTCACCTTATTATTATTATTTTATTATTATATTGTTTTGATCATATTTCATTCATTGTATTTGTATTTCTTCACTTATTTCTCTTTTTTTTTTTTTCATGGAATTCATTATATTGTGTTATATTTTCATGATTTATTTTGCGATGTCATTTTATTAGTATTAAAAAGCATCATGCCCCCTTAACCCTAACCCCCCCCTCAAAAAAAATACCCCCACAAAACTAATTAAAAAATGACTAAACTACAATTTCTTCCCCACCTCTTATACATTTTCTTTTCTTCTTTACTCGTTTATTTTTTCTCCTTTTACCCAACACACTTCCCCTTCCCCCCCTCCTCTTCCCCTCTACCCTTTCCCCTTCCCACTATGTAAAGTTTCCTCCCCTC
>JAXIVD010002066.1:0-5000 GCA_036785275.1 Cancer borealis
GTGAGTCCTCGGGGGGGGGGGGGGAGGAGGAGGAGGAGGAGGACATATGGGTAAAGCAGGGGGAGGAAGGAGGAGGAGGAGGAAGAGGAGGAGGGTAGAGGCTGCAGTAGGGTATAAAGGGAGGATTTGGCAGGCAAGAGGTAGAAGGTAGAGGAGGTTAAAGGAGGGAGGATTAGTGTGGAGAGAAGGGAGGCAAGTAGAGGAGGAAGAGGAGGAGGAGGAGGAGGAGGAGGAGAGGTAATGAAGTAAAGGAGGAATAACCACACATAAGACACCATTCTCTTCCTCATCTCATACTTTTATCCTCCCCTTTCTTCCCCTCAGTCTTTCCTCGCCTCCTCATGTTTAGGTCACTGAACGCCCCCTTCCCTCCCTCTCTCATTTTCTTTCCTTCGTCACCGCCGCCTGCAGGAGGGAGCACCAAAGATGAGTTTATAGCCTCGCAGCGAGACGTATGCGCCTTTAAAACGCCGTTAAAAAGATATTATCAACGTTTGCTGAAGCCAATCCTACCACGAGAGGGAGAGGAGAGAGGGTTGTATACCTTATCCTAATCCACTGAGGAATTTGAGGAGATTTGAATGCCCTTACTGACCTTCCCGCACCTTACTTATACTTTTGCAGTCATCCGCATCTTCATCCACGTCCTGTATTGGTATTGTTGTTTCATCCAGACCTTCATCCACACATACATACATACATACACACTATCTTGTATATTATTTTCCTTACTTTGTGTTGGTGTTAGTGTGGCAGATAGCGTGCAGGTGTTAGATATAGAGAGAAAAATATTGAATTATTTGTACTTCTACTTCTTCCTCCACCTGAAGAAATTAATGAGAGGGAGAATTTTTACTTGGTGTATATTTATAATGAATTGATGCTCTCTCTCTCTCTCTCTCTCTCTCTCTCTCTCTCTCTCTCTCTCTCTCTCTCTCTCTCTCTCTCTCTCTATCTCTCTCTCTCTCTCTCTCTCGTCTCTCCTCTCTCTCTTCTCTCTCTCTCTCTCTCTCTCTCTCTTTTCTCTCTCTCTTTGCTGAGTATAATTGCACTCTATAATTAGTTTTCCCCTTTACATATTTACCTTCTCAAGTTATTCAACATCACCGCGGAGGGAATTTTAATTGTACCTTCATTAAGCGAGCAATTAACTCAGATTATTTGCCTAATAACGTGTTTTTTTCTTTCTTTTTCGTCTGTCTCTCTACCTGTACAAGGATGAAATTGTATTCTTAAGGTTTGAAAATAATTATGAAGTTTAATATTATCAAGTTCTTTTTTAATCTAGTGTGTGTGCGTGTATGTATGTATATATGTGTGGGTGTGTGTGTGTGTGTGTGTGTGTGTGTGTGTGTGTGTGTGTGTGTGTGTGTGTGTGTGTGTGTTGTGTGTGTGTGTGTGTGTGTGTGTGTGTGTGTGTGTGTGTGTGTGTGTGTGTGTGTGTGTTTAACAAAGCACTTATACATACAATAAACAGTTTTTCCCCTTTATCTTCCTTTTCCCCTCTTTCAGTTCTCTTATTGTCATTCTCTCATTCCTTCCTTTATCCTCTACCTCTATCTCCTCTTCCACCTTATAGATCCACCATTCCCTCCCTCTTCCCCCTTCCCTTTCTCCCCTTCCCTTTCTCCTCTTCCCTTCTCCCTTCCCCTTCTTTATCACTTACATAGTCTCCCCACCTGCAGCCCCCTTTCCCCCCTTCTCTGCTATAATGATGACGCATGTGTATGATGACGTATGTGTAATTAGACTCATTATAACCCTCCCCCTCACCTCCCCCCCTCGTTCCTCATCTCACCTCAGCTCTTAAGTGTTACCTCTTTGGATTCTAGTAATTATATGTGCAATTATTAACTTTCTCTTAATGGTTGTTATTTTCTTCTTCTTTTTCCTCTTCCTCCTACGTTTCTTTATTCTGTTTATTTTTATTTATTTATTTTTTTTTTTTTGCGTCTTTCCTGTTTTCGTTTTTTGTTTTGTTTTTTTTGTCGTAAGTTTTGCTTCTTTTTTGTGTGTATTTTTTTTTTTTAATTCTTGTTCATGTTTTCTTTTGTTTTTGTTTTTTTACCTTCTCTGCTCCATCTTCTGATCTACCTATTCGTTTATCTCTTCCTCCTCCTCCTCCTCCTCCTCCTCCTCCTCCTCCTCCTCCTCCTCCTCCTCCTCCTCCTCCTTCTCCTCCTCCTCCTCCTCCTCCTCCTCCTCCTCCTTCTCCTCCTCCTCTCCTCCTCCTCTCCTCCTCTCCTCCTTCTCCTCCTCCTCCTCCTCCTCCTCCTCCTCCTCCTCCTCCTCCTCCTCCTCCTCCTCCTCCTCCTCCTCCTCCTCCTCCTCCTCCTCCTCCTCCTCGTCGTCGTCGTCAAGGTGTTGGGGTTTTAGTAATAAATTATATTAAATCATCCGTGACCGAGATTAGGTTCATTTTGGAGGACCTAGTTGTGAAGCTTCATTTAGGTGCGTTGTCAGGTTCGACCTTAGGATTCACTTACCTTGTTGAGGTTGTACTTTTTTATGTAAAGGATCAATTTCTCTTTCTCTTTTTCTCTCTTTCTGTGTGTGTTACTGTGTGTTACTGTGTGTGTGTGTGTGTTACTGTGTGTGTGTGTGTGTGTGTGTGTGTGTGTGTGTGTGTGTGTGTGTGTGTGTGTGTGTGTGTGTGTGTGTGTGTGTTCGGTGAAACTCTAACGCTGTATCATTGAGAGGAGGAAGGAGAAGCAGAAGAAAAAAATCGGACATTAATCATGTATGCTAATGATCCTTAGCCACCCCCCCCCCCCTGCCCGCTCTCTCCTCTTCGCCCGGGCCCGCCCCCCCCCCACCCCCCCCCCACCAGCCTCTTCCAATAGTCAAACTCGTTTTCCATTTCCTTGTCAGCAATACTCGTTTCCCTACCGCGGCGCAACACGTACTGTACACGAGTTTGAGGTGAAATGAAAAGGCCTCTTTATGCTTTGTGGCGCAGAAAGGGAAGAGAGAAACAAAATGTAACGAAGGAGAGCGAAGCGAGAGAAAAGTATATATTCCTAAGAGAGAAAAAGAGACATAAACAAGAAATAAAGACAAATAACTAAAAGAGAGAAGAAATCAGATGACAAAAACAACATTTAAACCTCTTAAGAAAAACAATACTTTAAAAAAATTTGTATAAAATCAACACTTTTAACCCGTTCATTAGAGAAAGTCAATATATACGATTACCCTGAGGAGCAAAACTACGTGTGTTCTTCAAGAGTTCAAACACTATCTCACTTTAAGGGAAATACCATAAAGAGGCGCCGTGGCAGGGTAAGGGAGGAGTGAGAGGGCGTGCCATATAGGGCTGGCAGGCAGTAAGGCGCGGCAGAGCGTACCAGAACTACCGGGGACACCAGGCGATCACCTTGTAGGGAGAGTACCACAGGGAGAGACGGGCAGGGGCGCCACACCGAGGTAGGGAGGGAGGTACTAGAGAAAAGTAACCTCCTGGGGTGTCTTAACAGGGGCGGAGGAGGTTGGGATAGGGGGCGGTAACAGACAGGCTGGCGTGACCCCTGCGGCTTGGACATTAACTTGCTGGAGGCTTGTCTTGTGGTGCCTTGGACGGGCCGTTCTGCCCCCGCCGTGAACTCGCTCGTCACCGTCATCTCCGCCATCGATTTCATCCCCGGCAGAGAAAGGAGATTAACGTGGACGCATCCTCCTCCTCTTCCCTCTGTCTATGTCTCTCCTCCATCTTTCTCTCTCCCCCCCTTCCTTCCGCCTCCTCCCTTTTCCTTTATATTTGAACACAATACTCGGTCATTTTTTTCCCTTTTCTTCCAAGTGCTAGTCGTTATGAGGAAAGGCAAGCGCCCTCACACACACACACGCACACGCCACACACACACACACACACACACACACACACACACACACACACACACACACACACACACACACACACACACACACACACACACACAACACACACACACACACACACAACACACCACACACACACACACACAGAACCTTACCCAGACACAAAAAAAAAAAAGACACAATTTGCAAGCCAGTGTGTGGGTAATCGGTACACCTTCTTGCACGGCTTCAGGACCGGCAAATATCCAGGCCTCGTTAGGAGTGTGAATGCGCGGATTTGAATGACATAGACTCCTTCACGATTATTCATACATCACCTGTCGTTCGGGGTGAGAAACTGTGAAGGTGTGTATGATGATTTTCAAGCGTGTCTCGTAGTGGCATTCCTACCTGTCCATGGGAGGGGATGGTGAGGACGTCAGGTAAGGAGGAGGAAGAGAGGAGGTAGAAAAGGAAGGTTACGTATGAGAGGGTAAAAAAAAAGCTTCTATATAAACACGATCAAGAAAAATGCAGTAACAAGGTTGTGTGAAAAGATGAGAATAAAATTGGAAAGAGAAAGTGTTGATAAAGATGGAGATGAAAGAATTGTACAAAAATGAAGTAAAATGAAGAGACCGGGAAGCGTTTGGGAGCAACGATAAGGAGTGGCTCGAGAGAGAGAGAAAAAAAGTAAAGAGAATGAAAGAGAGAGGGAGAGAAAAAAAAAAAGAGAGAACCAAACCAGAAATGAAAACCAAAAATAAAGAAAAAAGAAAAGTGAAGCAACATATGTAGAAAAAAAAAAAAACTATCTTTAGGAACCAAACAAAATAGCAAAAAATAGCACAAAATTATAGATAACCAGAAAAAATGAAAAGGCTGAGAAACTTAAGAATAGAAAGAAGATAGAGAGACTGAGAAAGAGAATGTTCCCAGGGCGTGACTTCCAAATCAAACAGATAAAATTGAGTTGAACCTTAAACAAAGAGAAGACAATAAAGAAGTAAAGGATGATAACGCGAAGAAAGAATGAGAGGAGGAGGAGGAGAGAGGAGGAGGGAGGAGGAGGAGGAGGAGGAGGAGGAGGAGGGAAAAATATGGGCAGTGGACAAAGAGAGTCGTTGAAGCCATGAGGGTTATTAGAGGAAGAGGAAAGAGGAAAAAAGAGAAAGAAGGAAAAA
>JAXIVD010002066.1:10000-27500 GCA_036785275.1 Cancer borealis
CTCTCTCTTTTTTCTTCTCTTTCTTTTTCTCTCTTTTCTGCTTCCTCTTTCGTGTTGCTCTATTTTTTTTTTTTTTTTTACTGATACTCACCTACTTTCTTCAGTTTCTCTTGCGGCCGGTCTTGTTTTTTTTTATATTATTTATTAAGTTTAGTTTTTTTATCTGTTTTGTTTATATCCTCTTTTTTTATTCTTCTTTGTATTGTTTATTCACATTATTCTTGTTATTCCTTCCTTCCGTGATGATGTGGTCACTTAGTATGTCCGGCTTTAATCCTTTATCTGTTTATCTCTTCCTCCTTCGCTCTCTTCTTCTTCAGCTTTCTCTCGTCTATTTCTCATTTTTTATTATCTCTCTCTTACCTTATTTTTCTCTCCCCTGTAATTACACTCCGTACTAATTATTTCCTCCTCCTCCTCTTGGTCATCTTCCTACTGGTCTTCCTCCTCTCCTCCTCCTCCTCCTCCTCCTCCTCCTCCTCCTCCTCTTCTTCCTCCTTCTCCTCTTCATTAATTCCTTCTCTTTCCCTCTCATAAGAACATAAGAAAATAAGGAAATAAAGCAAGATAATAATAACAATAACATTAATATAATAATAATAATGATAAATGGAGGGAATCCCCCCCTCGCGCTCTCTCTCTATCTTTTTTTCTCCTCTTTTTTTTGTCTCTATCTCTATCCCTCTTCTAGTCAGTCAGTCAGTCAGTCAGTCAGTGTTTTGCAGCGTCAGGCAGTCAGTCAGGTCATGCATAAACACAAGCACAAGCAAACACAATCACAGAGGGAAAAACACACTCCCTTCCAGCCTTGTTGACACACTGAGACATCGTGGCTTTGTATGCGAACAAGCTCATTAATGCGTAGCTGTGTCCTAACCACCTTCTCCTCCTCCTCTTCTTCTTCCTCTTCTTCCTCCTCCTCTTTGTCAAATCCCTACATTCCTTTCCTCTTAATTCTTCCTCTCACCACCACCAGTGTAAATTAACACTTTACCTACCTGTTGTTAATTACACGTATACGGGCCTCGTTCACCCTCCCTCCAACACCCACCCCTTCCCCCTTCCCTTTCCTCTCCTCTCTTTTTCCTTCACGAGAACACTTGCATACAATATACGAACTCTATCACATTTTCATCACATTTTTATGACTATTATTACACTATCAGATTTCTTTCCTTATTTAGTCGGCGTTAATTGTGGGTTTGTGCGCCCCAACCCGCCAGTATTTTTATATTCCTCCTCCTCCTCCTCCTCCTCCTCCTCCTCCTCCTCCTCCTCCTCCTCCTCCTCCTCTCCTCCTCCCTCCTCCTCCTCCTCCTCCTCCTCCTCCTCCTCCTCCTCCTTCTCCTCCTCCTCCTCCTCCTCTCCTCCTCCTCCTCCTCCTCCTCCTCCTCCTCCTCCTCCTCCTCCTCCTCCTACAGTATACCAATGTACCAACACACACACACACGCACACGCACACGCACACACACACGCACACACTTGCATACTCTCTTTTCCATTCGTATCTCCGTTTCTTCCTCTCCAATATTTTTTTCCTCCTCCTTTCTAATCTTCTCTCCAACGCCTCTTTCTCTTTTTCCTATCTCTATTTCCTTCGTCTTTTTCCTCCTCTCCTCCTCCTCCTCCTCCACCTCCTCCTCCTCCAAACACATTTATGCAATCACTGAAAATAAAGACAATATTTTAGACTGACTTGGGTAATTATTTCACTGCCTCACATAATGTATTTAAAGACTCGTTGAGAGAGTTATCTTACTTTCTCTTTGTTTTTTTTCAATCGTTTATATATAAGCAGATCAAGTTGGATAAACGGTAACAAGTTTTTTTTATTATATTTTATTAATACTTATTTGTAACCTGTGTGGTATTCTTCCTCCTCTTCTCCTCCTCTTCCTCTTTCTCCTCCTCTTCCATTACTCCACACGTGATGAAAGATGGGGTAAGATCGGGCATAAGCTTTCTCTCTGCGCTAATTCCAAGTTCCGTCCGGTGCTGGAAGGGACCTGCGAGTACATACGCCTTAAGAAAAAAGAAAAGAAATTGTCTTCACTGAATTATCGCGGCTGTTTTTTTAATTTTTTTTCGTTGTCTTCGGCGGCGTCCTGAAGCTTGATAATGTTTGTTAATTATGCGTGGACTTAATGGCGAACGTGAGACAAGAGACTTGTTTTTTTGCGGGGGTTTTTTTATACCCTCTTGTTATCTCTCTATCTTTGCTCCGCGGTGTGGTAACTATGCGTGAAACATGAAAGGGTTCTGGCAACATTTTTTCATTTCTTCACCTTTTTTATTTTTTTTATTTAATCTTTACTTTCTTTTCACTGGATATATGTAATTTTTATCATGTTCTCAAATACCCGGAAATTAGTGTTATTTTGTGTTAACGAAGGAAAAATAACACATGACTGAAATTAACGTAGCAACTGAAAGAAAAAAAAATAAAAAAAACTGGACTTAAAGTGAGCTGAAAAAAAAAAAACATTGAAAGATTATATAATGTACAATCAGCAACGTGTAATTAAGCAACGAGGCACAAACATACCGATCATCAAGATTAATCATCTCATTGCAGATAAAAAAAATTAAAAAAAAAGCAGTCAAGGCAAAACGAAATAAAAAAAAAGAGTAAAAAAACACACCTTCATAATCATCCATCTCTTAAATTATCTCGTTTGGGTTGTTGAATAATTTTCTTTCTACACAAATTGACAGGCGGAATAGGTTCGAATCCCCTTAATATAGGAGTCAAAGGGAAGCGCAGCGTGAAAACCCACAGGCACAGGTAAAGCCCAACCATTTACTAATTAAGGTATCGAGGAGGCACGGCACCTTTTTCCCCTAATGCTGCGCCACAGACATATGTAATGGGTGGCAAGGCGGCCCCAAGCTGGCTAAATTATAGGTTCAGTTATGCATGAGCTCGTGTGCTGGTCTTATCGAGGCTGTGAGGGAGTGCGGGAAGCTGTTTGTGTGTGTGTGTGTGTGTGTGTGTGTGTGTGTGTGTGTGTGTGTGTGTGTGTGTGTGTGTGTGTGTGTGTGGTGTGTGTGTGTGTGAGGATAGGTTAAAATGCATTGGTGCGTTGTTTCGTGGCCCTATGTCTTCTTCCTCTTCCTCCTCCTCCTCTTCCTCCTCCTCCTCCTCCTCCTCCTCCTCCTCCTCCTCCTCCTCCTCCTCCTCCTCCTCCTCCTCCTCCTCCTCCTCCTCCTCCTCCTCCCTCCTCCTCCTCCTCCTCCTCCTCCTATGTGTTCCTCCTCCTCTCCGGCATGGCGTGTGTATGCTCTGAACGATTGATTCCTTGATGTTTTTTACCTTTGATGTGTAGAAGTGAATTTGCTGGCTTGTATGTGTGTGTATGTGTGTGTGTGTGTGTGTGTGTGTGTGTGTGTGTGTGCGTGTGTGTGTGTGTGTGTGTGTGCGCTTTATTTTTGCCCTCTCTCTCTTTCTCTCAGTCTTTCTCTCCGTCTCCCTCTGCTCCTCCCCGACCCGTTAGTGTCTTGGGTACCAGAACTCTTGCTGGATAAAGACAAAAAGAAAAGAAAAAAAAGACATTACCCGCAAGAATTGACTGTTTACTTTCGTTATATTTGCATCAAAGGGGACAAGGCTCCTCTTCTCCTTCTCCTCCTCCTCCTCTTCCTCCTCCTCCTCCTCCTCCTCCTCCTCCTCTTCCTGCAATCCTTTCTCTGTCCTTCACCCGCTAACATAATACCAGCTGATACTCGTGGCGGGAAGCAGTGAGGATTGACACAGTTTCAAAAGTAAACACAAAACTAATGGACTCTCCTTCGATATTCCTCTGTGTGTGTTTCCCTCCAGAGAGAGAGAGAGAGAGAGAGGGAGAGGGAGAGGGAGAGGGAGAGAGGGAGAGGAGAGAGAGAGGAATGTCAAATATGTGAGAAAATATCAAAATCAGAGTGTCGTGTTGGTTATTCTTTGGTGTTGTCGATGTTGGGTTGTGTCATCTCTTTGTTTTTCCAAATGTCAATGGGTCAAAATGGTGATGAGGTGATCTTTTCCCCTCTCTTCTCATGCCTTAACCACCTCCTCCTCCTCCTCCTCCTCCTCCTCCTCCTCCTCCTCCTCCCTCCTCCTCCTCCCCTCCTCCTCCTCCTCTTCCTCCTCCTCCTCCTTATATCATTCCTTCTTCATCATCTCCAGTTTACTCGATTTTTTCTTCATCCATCATTCATCTCTCACTCTCCCTCTTCCTTTGCTCTTCTCTCTCTCTCTCTATCATTCTTCACTATCTCTCCCTCCCTCCTCCCTCTTTCTTCCTCGCCTTATCTACCTCCTCCATCCGAACCTCCCGACTAATTCCTGCGATAAGATGGGCGGGGTTCGAACCTCCCTCCCTCTCTGCCCTCAAGGTTCATATATCCCGCGAAATATATGATGTCTATCGTAACTTGGGTCAGGAGATTGCCCTCACTCTTCCTCCTCCTCCTCCTCCTCCTCCTCCTCCTCCTCCTCCTCCTCCTCCTTCTCCTCCTCCTTCTCTCATTCCCTCTCTCCCTCTCTTTCTCTCACCTCTCTTATTTACAAGTCTTCCTCAGTCTCGTCCACCTCCTCTCTCACTCTCTTTTCATTCTCTTTCTTTTGCTTAACCTTTCTCTTTCTCAGCTCTTTGTTATTTCTCCCTCTATTCGTTACATCTCCTCTCCCTCACCCTCTTGCTATTCATCTTGTCTTCTTTTATAAATCTTCTCTGTCTCTCTCTTTCTCTTTCTCCTCATTTTTCCTTCCCTTACTTTCAACCTCACGGGGAAAACGAGAAATGAGGTTGGTGTTTCTTTTTTTAAACAATATTCCTCGTGTTCTGTTAAATCGATCAACACTGCTTATTTACGTGGAACGAAAGTGCGGCTCACCGTTTTCTTTTTCTCATAGGGTGAAGAGGGTAGCTCATTTAACCTTTACTTAACAGCTACTGAGGTGTTATTTTGCTGTATTTTCCACGTTGTTCTTATGGCGTCGTGATGGTATGTGTAACGGTGCTGAAAGGCGAGAGAGAAAGGCTTACTGTTGCTGTTGCTGTTGCTGTTGCTGTTGCTGTTGCAGGATGGGATTCGAACTGTTGTGTAAGGATGGTTTAGGGTGGCAAGGAAGGGGAATCCAATGTGCCCAGGTGTGAGAGGCTGCAATTGTATGAAGCATTTTAATTTATGTCTGCAATAAGCTTATGCCTTTCTCATGCAAATCAGCGTGAGCAAATAAGAGGAGGAAAGGGAGAGCGGGGCGTGAGGCTCCTGCAGTACCCTTCCACTCCCTCCTCCCGCTCCCCGCCTCCCAAGCCCTCTACCTTCTCTTCGTCGTAATAGTAGAGGGTTGCCCACCTGTGTTTTGCTCTCCTCAACACACACCACTCTGCACCCCACCACACCCCACCCCACCCCACCTCACCCGACCTCACCCCACCCCACCCCACCTCATCCCACCCCACCTCACGCCACCCAACCCCACCCCACACCACTACACCTAACCCCACCCCACCCCACCCCGCCCCTCTTAACCCCTTTCTCATCCCCTTGCCCTCAGCACACCGTTGAGGCACAGACACACACACACACACATACACACACACATACACATACACATACACGTACACACACACGTACATGTTGTCATATTACATCCTGTGTCGTTAATTTGTCTCGTTCAGTAAAGCCTAAATATTTTCCTTAGCATGAATTTGTGTATAAATAAATTATTGTAGTTTTTACTATTATGCAGCAAGAAGACATTTATTTCTCATTCATTGTTATTTTTATTGAATTGTTTATTATTTTTACCATGGTCTGAAACTTTTTTTTTTTTCATCCTAAGTAATAATAGTGGATGTTTATATTAATATATTCATCAACTTAACATTTTTAGTGTTTTATTAAATATCTTGAATGAATTTATGCATCTCCCTTGCAAATTATATACATTTCTCTCTCTCTCTCTCTCTCTCTCTCTCTCTCTCTCTCTCTCTCTCTCTCTCTCTCTCTCTCTCTCTCTCTCTCTCTCTCTCTCTCTCTCTCTCTCTCTCTCCTCTCTCTCTCTCTCTCTCTCTCTCTCTCTCTCTCTCTCTCTCTCTCTCTCTCTCTCTCTCTCTCTCTCTCTCTCTCTCTCTCTCTCTCTCTCTCTCTCTCTCTCTCTCTCTCTCTCTCTCTCTCTCTCTCTCTCTCTCTCTCTCTCTCTCTCTCTCTCTCTCTCTCTCTCTCTCTCTCTCTCTCTCTCTCTCTCTCTCTCTCTCTCTCTCTCTCTCTCTCTCTCTCTCTCTCTTTCACGCCGTTTCTCTGTCTCTGGGCACATTCACTTTTTTACTTCTTTGTCAGTGACTGTTTAGCTCCTGTGAGCGAATCCAGGGGAGGAAAGGGGGTGAAGGGGAGGAAAGGAGGAAGGATGAAAGACGGAGAGAAGGGGTTTATTCTGAATGTTAAGGATAGAGAAAGAGAGAGAGAGAGAGAGAGAGAGAGAGAGAGAGAGAGAGAGAGAGAGAGAGAGAGAGAGAGAGAGAAAGAAAAAAAAAAAAGAGAAAGAGAGAGAGTGTTGTTTGTTGTTTGTTTTCATATTGAGAAGATGACTCGCATTTTTGTTTGATTTGTATTGTGATTGATTTGTTGATGTATACTTGTGTTTGTGTACCTTTTTAGGTGGTGTGTGTGTGTGTGTGTGTGTGTGTGTGTGTGTGTGTGTGTGTGTGCGTGTGTGTGTGCGTGTGCGTGTGCGTGTGTGTGTGTGCCTGCTTAATCGTATGTTGAATAAGGAGTTTTGGTGAAAGATTGCACACACACACACACACACACACACACACACACACACACACACACACACACACACACACACACACACACACACACACACACACCACACACACACACACACACACACCACACTACAGCCTTGTCTCGTCTAATCCGCGACAAATGAATAAGGGAGAATAAAGATTGGATACCTAGTCTTACACCCTTACCCCCTTACCCCTTACACCCTTACATTCACATCCTCTCCCTTGTTATACCATCTCCCTTAAGTCCCAACATATCCTCCCTTTGAGTAAGATTTCCCTCCCTACAGCCTGACCCTCGCAGCTCAACCTCACACGACTCTCTCCTACATATTCCTCTTTTTGCCAATGGGTCTAGAGAGTGATAAAGCAATGATTTCCTAAGGCCTCTTGTGTCTTTTTTTGCTATACAGAATTTCCGCCTTAATCACATTGGCGTTTATCACCCATATATCCGGATCTATCAGTAGTCACAATATAGACACCTAGAGGGAGGATAATGCTATACTTTACACACACACAAAGTCGAAAGTCCTATAGAAAATACTTGGGAATGTTGTGTTTTAAGGGAGTGGTTGGGTTGTGTCGTGTGGGCTTTGAAGGGTATTTGTGTCTTCTCTTAGACTCCAACTAGCATGGAGAGTCACGGAGACCTGTTCAATAGCAGTGATGTATCGATTCTTGGTGTGTGTGTGTGTGTGTGTGTGTGTGTGTGTGTGTGTGTGTGTGTGTGTGTGTGTGTGTGTGTGTGTGTGTGTGTGTGTGTGTGTGTTTTGCCTCATACTATGTTCCCCACCTAGTGTGAGGTGGAAGAAGGGGAGGAGGAGGAGGAGGAGGAGGAGGAGGAGGAGGAGGAGGGAGGAGGAAGAGAAAGAGGAGGAGGAGGAGGAGGAGGAGGAGGAGGAGGTGGTAATAGTATAGGTGGTAATAATAGAATCGTTAATTTTATCTGATTTTCTCTCTTTGGAATCACCTCACCTAAGTCTCTTCTCTCTCCTCCCTCTCCTCCTCCTCCTCCTTCTCCTCCTCCTCCTCCTCCTCCTCCTCCTCCTCCTCCTCCTCCTCCTCCTCCTCCTCCTCCTCCTCCTCCTCCTCCTCCTCCTCCTTCTCTTCTTCCTCCTTCTCCACTTCTACTTGTGCTGATGGAGAGAGAGAGAGAGAGAGAGAGAGAGAGAGAGAGAGAGAGAGAGAGAGAGAGAGAGAGAGAGAGAGAGAGAGAGAGAGAGAGAGAGAGAGAGAGACCACCCACAACAGGTAACGTGATCCACCTCGACCAACAACAATAAAGTTAAACGCTGTCTGTCCTAACTTTATAAAGCGGGGTTTTTTTATTTGGATGTTGGGAGGGGGGAGGGGGGAGGAGCAGGCTTAATTGTGGAGAGATTGGCTGTTTTGGGGTCTCTCTCTCTCTCTCTCTCTCTCTCTCTCTCTCTCTCTCTCTCTCTCTCTCTCTCTCTCTCTCTCTCTCTCTCTCTCTCTCTCTTCTCTCTCTCTCTCTCTCTCTCTCTCTCTCTCTCTCTCTCTCTCTCTCTTTCTCTTTCTCTTTCTCTTTTTCACACACATACACACACACACGATCACAACCTCTAATAACTACGTTATAATCGTTTTTCTTTCGTTCTCTTATCAGATAAATGCATATTTTTTAGAAGAGTTTCCGACTGTAATTGAATGATAATAACAACACTAAAGCATCATTCACTTCTCCTAAGCATTCTGCATTTAAATAATTACTCCGACGCATCTTTTCCCAATTTGTTTTATCTGTGCAACTCAAAAGAAAGTTATATTTATTATTTTGGGTTACTTATCATACATAATATTACACATTTTAACGACAATAACAGATTACTCAACACTTTATCATAATCCTTCATGCTTCAGCTCTCCTTCCATCAAGGTGCAGGAACGAGGGGGAGTCAGTCAGTCAGTAATAAGTGGTGCAGGAGGGAGAGAGAGAGAGAGAGAGAGAGAGAGAGAGAGAGAGAGAGAGAGAGAGGGGGGAAGGAGGAAGTGAAGGTAGAGGGAGAAAGAGATGGAGGGAGAGGTAGAAGCAGGTAACTTGTCCCTGATGCAGTTCCTGATGTCTCCTTAAACTCTGAGGTCTTACTCAAGTTTCACCTCGGAGCAGAGATACTAATTGGCTCATTACGCAGTCAGGGGCAGGTGCGCGTTACTCACCTGGTTCTCTGCTCCCCGATGAATTGCCTAATTTGTCTCGGGCGCGATTTATTAAGTGGATCTTTGTCTAAATGGAGACATTCGACCGACCGAACGCGAGATAAGGAGGCCAAAAGGTGGGGAGGAGGAGGAGGAGGAGGAGGAGGAGATTGGGGTTTGAGGGGGAAGGGGAATGGGGTTGATGGGGTTAGTGGAAGGTTAGTTAAAGGTAGTGAAAGAAGGGGAGGATCATGGAAGAACAAGAGGGAGGTAAGGTGACTTGTTCTTGTTTTATTTTATTCTTGTTTTATTTTATTCTTGCTTGATTAAGTAGATAATCATCCTAATTTAGTGTACGTATTATAACCTCTACGTACATACATATATACACACATAAGTAATACGAGCTGCAAATTCTTAGTGTTTTCTATATAAGCAAATAATCGTCCCGTGTTTCTGTGCCGGGAAATGTTCGTCTCTGTTCTCGTGACGATGGACGAAATTAATTCACCCAAAGATAAGCATTTGCGACTTACCCTTCCCCCGAGTCCCCCTGAGTCCCCCAAAATCCCCCAGCAGGAGAGTCACACAGTCCCCTCACACCACGTTTAATGTCCGTCTCCTTTCTACAAGATTCCACATATCAGGTGCTCTTTCCTTCTTCTTTTTCTTCCTACTTCTTTCCTTCTCTTTCAGGAAGCTTCTGACTCCTTCCATCCTTCCCTTCTCCTCCCTCCCTCATTCAGGAAGCCTCACCCTCCCTCCTTCTCTCTCCCTTCCTTCCTTCCCCTCCAGTGACTCCCCCACGCTGGGTTCCTTCAATTGAAAAGCTGCCAAAGGATCTTTCATTACGACCTGCATGTGAGGTTTTTACAAAGCTGTCTTGACAAAACCTATATACACATGGTTCGTCTGGGCCTCTGTTATGTAGATGAGGTGTGTGTGTGTGTGTGTGTGTGTGTGTGTGTGTGTGTGTGTGTGTGTGTGTGTGTGTGTGTGTGTGTGTGTGTGTGTGTGTGTGTTGCCTTGCCTTGCCTTTCTTATTGGAGATTATTCTTATTTCATGTTTTTAATGTCATCAGTTTTGGAGTTTGCAATACTTAGTCAAAGTTGAGGTGTGTGTGTGTGTGTGTGTGTGTGTGTGTGTGAGTGTGTGAGTGTGTGAGTGTGAGTATGTGTGTGTGTTGTGTGTGTGTGTGTGTGTGTGTGTGTGTGTGTGTGTGTGTGTGTGTGTGTGTGTGTGTGTGTGTGTGTGTGTGTGTGTGTTTATAAGCCGGTAGTCTGACAGTCATCTTGGCGTCACAAGGGAACAAAGTGGTGGGGTGGCGTGCCTTGCGAGACCCCCAACACATCACACAGTCATTGGTATTCTGAAGACACTCGCCTTCCACACTCCTTCTCGCCCTCTACCCCATCCTCACGCACTCCACTTCTTCCTCCACATCATCTACTCATCACAACTCCTCTTCTATCTACACCTTCACATCCACTTTCAAGTATATTTACTTTCCATTCACTCCAGCTATGCAATTTAACTTAACCTTCCACTCCTATCCTCAACTCTCACTCCTTTCTACTCCATCGTGGTTCCCAGCTGCTGCTCCTGAGTTCACTCCATCACACCTCCGCCTCTAAGGACCATGACCTGTAGCCTTCCTGTGGGAATAATGGCTTTAATTAATATTTATTCCCCAACCCGTAGAGATAAAAAAATAGACAAATCAAACAGCGGTCGGCAAGAAGGTGGGCAGTGTTATGTAAATCAGTGAGGCTTACGAAGTCAAGCAGTTGTTGGTATTTTTTCACCTCTACGACCAACCTTACCATCCAGCTGTTAGGGAAAGGATCAGCAGAGTAGGAGAGAAACTTGATTATCCACATTAAATCACCGTGAGAGCCTGGCCAAGTAAACAAAACACCTGTCCTGCGTGCCTTATGTTGTAGGATTTTTATCTTTCCTTTTCGTTGTCCATCTTTATCTGTGTCTCTAAGTCCTTTTAATTGATATGGAAATGTTGGGATTCCGCAAGAGGGTTCCGCCAGGTAAAATGTCCTAATTGATTTCCAGGTAAGCCACGTGGATGGTGCACAAGGGCGGAGTGGCCACTGTTATGCAGATTAGGACACATGTGAGTAAAACAAAAAGTCCTTGGCGTGTACGTACTTACTTACTTACTTACTTACTTACCAGGTGTGTGTGTGTGTGTGTGTGTGTGTGTGTGTGTGTGTGTGTGTGTGTGTGTGTGTGTGTGTGTGTGTGTGTGTGTTGTGTGTGTGTGTGTGTGTTCCCTCTCCTTTTCTATCCTGTGTGTTTTAGTTTTGATTTGATTGTATAATTGATGTGTAATTTATCTCAAACAGCTTTTTAAGGCCCAGCAAGTCTGTTGTTGTTTGTTCTTTCTTTGTTTCCTTTGTGTTCCTCTTCCTCCTCTTTTCAATTTTTGTTAACCTTTCTGAGACTCCTTCTTTTTCCTCCTCATTTCCTACTACACTATTACTACTACTACTACTATAACTACTACTACTACTACTACTACTACTACTACTACTACTACTACTACTACTACTACTACTATTACTACTACTACTACTACTACTACTGCATATGCCTTACCGTTCATATATTTTTTCTACATAACTTTTTTTATGCATATCTAATGTAACCTTGCTTCTTCTACCTCCTCACCCTCCTCTACCCTCCTCTACCCTCTTCCCTTCCCCCATTCATAAAGCCTTACACTACCTAGTCATTCTCCTCTCCCTTATACCCTCCACCCATTAATCCTTCTCCCTCCGTCCCTCCCTCCTCCTTGTTTACAAAAGGACACTTCAAAAGACAGTCTCTCCGTCAGTAGCTAAATATGAAGGTTATTTGTCCGGCCCTTCGTTGTGAGCGACAGTGATGAATATTCAGGACTTGGAACGGAGGTAAAGAATGAAGGACAACAGAAGGGGGACTAGGACGGGGCTCAGGGGAAGGTCTGTTTAGGGCGGCTCGTGATGGTGCTTGAGGGCGTAGAGGGTATAGCAAGGCACAAGGGAGGAAGAGGAGGAGGAGGAGGAGGAAGGGAGGGTATGGTTTTGTAAGGGTATGTAACTTTTTTTCCTCCTTTTCTCGTGTTGCCTCTCATCCTCACCTAACCATTCTGCCTTTCATTATTTATTTTTTTATTTTTACGTGGGTATTAGTTTTCTTTCTCATCCGTCTGTTGCACCACACACACACGTTTCCATTATGTAGGGTTGAATCGTCTTTGTATCTATTAGGAACCTTCTCTCACTTCCACCCTCTCCTTCCACTACTCTCCTCACATTCTGTCTGCTGCTCACCCTCTCTCACTGAACTGAACTGCAGCTTCTTTCTCCTCTTACATCACCTCTTTACACACTGCAGTTACCAAAGTATTCTACCCTTTCACCCCCTTCACGCTTACCCTTCCCCTGTCTCTCCCTCTCCCTCTCTTTCCCTTCCCTACCGTCTTGTTGTATGGCGGTCCCTTCCCTTCCTCCTCTGCATCCCCTTGTGTGATGTTCCTCTTCCCTTACAACCCTTCACCTCTCCTATTCCCTCTATTCTCTTTTCTTTCCCCGTCCCTTCAGTTGGGTCCAAGAGGCCACCGCCCTCACACATGCAGATGAGGCTGGGCTGAGGTAAACACAGAGCAATTAAGGGCGCTGGGAGTGGCAGGTCTGGGGAAAGGCAGGCATGGACGGTGGGCAGAGGCGAGAGTTGGCGCTCCTCACCTCCAGCTAATGAGTCACGCTGCCCAAAGATCGACCTGGGCCAGTCTCACGTTTTCACTGCTCGAAGGTTATTCAGCCAAGCAGCGTTAGGTAAGGGCGGTGCTTGTTTCCCTCGCCTTGGCTTGGCTTGGTTACGTTGTTCCATATTTGACGCTGATGCAAGCTGTGACGGGATATCGCAAGGCTTGTTGGTGTCAGTCTAGTCATGTGGATTCGCCCGCCCGCCCGCACGCCCGCCCGCATGCCCGCCCACGACTCTGCATCAGACACCACGAACACCTGTACATAGATAACCAAGGAATGAGAAACTGAAACACTGCACTAACTTCAGCTTAATGTTATCGTGACCACTTTTCTTCGGCTATAATTAAGATTGCTCGAATTTAAGTCTTGGGAAAAAGAAAAACTTGTACCTATACTTATTTTCTTCCTCAGGGGTTCGGGTTGGGGTAAAAATAAGTGTCGAGTTTTCTTTTTGGAGGTAACGTCACTGAGTGCTGTGAAGGGAAATGAAGGTTGGCAGGTGCACAGTGTTCAAACCTGTCCTTCGTCACCGCTAAGGGCTTGTGTTTCTCCTCAAGGATCGTGTGAGTGAAAAGAATTGCCGACTTTTACTTTTCACTAATCCTTTAATGAGAATAGATTGCCTTCACAGACTCACGCACACACACACCTGTTTGTGTACATGCACATACACATACACATACACATACACATACACATACACATACACATACAGAGAGAAATAGAGAACGATTTTTTTTTTTCCTTTTCTGTATTTTTCTTTTCTCTTTCTCTTTTTTTATTCTTTTTTTTTACCTCGTCAGGCACAGGTAACTTTGGCTTTAATTTGGTCCTAATCACCTGCGCTAATTGATGTGCATTGTCAGCGTCGGGTTAGTGTGAAAGCAGAAGTTAATTGCGGCGGAGATCAGGTAGAGGCGGGACACAGGCGGCGAAATGGGATGCGTCTACCTTTGTCGGGAAAAGTGAAAAGGAGTCGAGGTATAAAAAAAAAAAAAAAAAAAAAAAAAAGGGAAAAAAAAGAGTAAATAATTAGAAGTCTTCCCAGATGCTGTTTAAGGCATGATAGCGGCAACTAGGGTCGTCGGGGGCCTGGAAGAGGGTAAGTGTGTGGGTAGGTTGGCGTTATAAGTGGGTTTAAGACGGAACGCCGGTGGTTGGGCGGGTTAGTGTTCGGTTTGGTATGAATTGCTGTGGCGTGTAAGGTCATAGGTGGCTTTATTGTACCTTCTGCTCCTCTGGTTTATACCGGTAGTGGCTAGTTAGTCGTTAATATCTATGGGAAAATCAAGTTTTTTCCCAGTAATTTCACACACTAAAGAAAATTACCACATAAATGAGTATGTCGAGAGAAGACAAAGATAATTAATACTATGAGAAACGCATTGATAACATTGATAATGAATAAGGGTTAAAAACTGCTGAAGAAGGTACTGAAGGGCACTAATGTCTCCCTGGAAAGTCATGTTGCGTAGTACAGTACATTACCTTCTGCAGTTCCTTCGTCAGGGTGGTCTTGTGTTTATAAGGAGCCAGTAGTCATGCAAGGGTTCTAAACTTTGGTGAATCCTCATTACGTGTCCTTCCCAGTAAGTACACCTTCGCCTGACCTGCATGAAAACCCCGGTGTCTGATATTAATTATCTCGCGTGCTGGAATACCTGAAACCTTTGTGTGGCCTCGTATCTCCACCAGGTAATTAGACGCCAGGTAAGGCAGGCCACGCGAGGACCCACTTGACCTCCGAAACTCATCAGAAATCGAGAAATGGTCGAAGATTTTTTCCCTCGTCCTTTTTTTCGTTAATTTTCGGCGTGACTGTGTGGTTTCGTGAGATGGAACGCGAGGGAAGAGCAAAGAAAGGGTTGATTTTCCAAGTTTCCTCAAGTTAGGTCATGTCTTTGGTTGTTGATTCAATATTCCTTTCATTATTTAGGATTCGTTTTCTGAATGCATGATTTTTGGTCTCGGTAATTCTCTTGTTTCTTGGATGTGTTTGTTTAAGCTTTCACTCACCTTGCCTTGTTTGGGGGATTGATTTTTACTTCACTTTCTTTTGTTCGTCATTCTTCCAACTGACTGAATTTCCATGATCAATCTGAGTTAAGACTTTGGAACAAGACATGAAATGATGATAAATTATATATAAAGAATAACATTTTAACCTTGAGTAAGAAAGACAAGGATGAAAACAATATAGTACTGAATAAAGAGGTTTTAAACAAAACAAAAAAAGGGTTTGGAAACATAAAATTAAGAAGAGAAATAAATAAAGATAAATAAAGATAAATGAAGATACCACACCTGTTGGAAGACGGGAAGAGGAGAGAGCACACCTGTGGAATCTCAGACGAAGTGAAAGAGTGACATGACTGTGTGTGTGTGTGTGTGTGTGTGTGTGTGTGTGTGTGTGTGTGAGTGTGTGAGAGTGTGTGAGTATGTGAGTGTGAGTGTGTAAGTGGCGAGTTAGGAAAGAACACAGAATTGAGTAAGGTCTGAGTTGTCCTGGAATAGTCACGATCCCTTGAAGTAATTGGTGGTGTTCTTATCTCCATCCTTGCCTCGCTTGGCGCTAGCGATGAGGTGATGTTGCATGTTGACCTGCTCTCTCTCTCTCTCTCTCTCTCTCTCTCTCTCTCTCTCTCTCTCTCTCTCTCTCTCTCTCTCTCTCTCTCTCTCTCGCTCTCTCTCTCTCGCTCTCGCTCTCGCTCTCGCTCTCGCTCTCGCTCTCGCTCTCTTGCTCTTGCTCTTGCTCTCGCTCTCGCTCTCTCTCTCTCGCTTTCTTCCTCAATTTTCCTAATTTTCCTGAATTTCCTGTTAGTTTGAGCTCTGCGTCGGAATAACTGAAAATCTTATTAACCTTTTTTTTTTTATAACCAAAATGCAGGTAATTTACAATACAATGTAACCTGTATTTGTTGCATTGATTTATTTCAGTTCCTTGTGGTTTTGTAATGGGGTTTTCTATTTTTTTGAAGAAAGTTTTATCTGTTTCAACCGTATTATTGTCAGTTGTTGTTTTTTTTTTTTTTTTTTTTGTCATGGATAATTCTAATTTTTTTTTTTTTTTTTTTTCTCTCAAAATGTAAGGAAGGGAACGAATAGTTTAAATCGTCCAGTCATGTGTTACTTCAGGTATTCAATAGTTTATTCCTCATTACTGTTTTTATGTCTCTGTAATGGCTTCACCTGTTTCTGATTGGTAGGGTCCCTTTTTTATAGCAGTTTTCCCCTTCCAATAATGCATGAAGGTTTATGTTCTATATTGCAAAACGGTATTTCTTATCTGCATTTATAAGCTTCGATATGCAGATACGACTTGGAATAAGGGGTTTATGAAGACAGCTGTTAGTGTATGTGAGCGTGTATGTGTGTGCGCGCGTGCGTGTGTGTGTATGTGTGTGTGTGAGTCATTCAGGTCAAGGTTAGTATAGGGGGGTCAACTCATAGCTGACCCAAAACTGATTCCTGTGCACATGGCATAACACATTAAAAGAGGATGCTAAAATATTTTGTTCTGCTCACTAATCTTATATGTGTTATGGCAGAGAAAATTAACAGTTACTAAGATACTAGGAAATATAGCAAATGTTTGAACACTACCATCACCAACACCACCACCAACACCATTACCTGTCCTCTACACCGTCCCACCACCACCACCACCACCATGACCTTGTAAATCTTCCCGCACCGCCTATAGTCTTGTCTCCCCACCGCCTTGTCTCCACCGCTTTCCTCACTTAAAACAGCCGCAAAAATTCCCGATGAAGTGATTTGCAACATCGCCGATTAACCTCGCGTTTCGTACACCGATGTTGACTTGCACTTTTTTTCCCCGTGGCCGTATGGTTGCCAACGCCCTCACGCAGAACCAATTAATGCTTACACCCCCTCTACTCTCTTTTTCTCTCTCTCTCTCTCTCTCTCTCTCTCTCTCTCTCTCTCTCTCTCTCTCTCTCTCTCTCTCTCTCTCTCTCTCTCGTGTTGGGAGTCTTAATGCCGTGTGAGGTTTGTCTCCCCAACAGCTGTGAGAAGAAAGAGTTCGGTGGAAATAGAGCGTAATAAGGTAGCCAAGGGAGGAGCGGGCTGGACCAATGCGCGCGCAGCTTCCAGTCTTGAAGTAGCAATTACTAGTCATTAATTATTCTGCCCCGGGTCGTCAGAGTACAGAAGCCACAAGCACTTATTATTATCTTTCTTTTTTTTCATAGTTCCTGGACGCGTTTTTCTACTTCAGGTTCCCTCTCGCATGCTGCCAGACGTGTTGGATGTTGAAGTTGGAAAGGATTTTTGTTTCTCGTGTTTTTTCCCTGTATGTATGTATGTATGTATGTATGTATGTATGTATGTATGTGTGTGTGTATGTATGTAATTAGTGATTGTGGAGAAAGTGGTGGTGTTTGATTCTTCTTCCTCTTCTTCTTCTTCTACTTCTTCTTCTTCTTCTTTACTTCCTTTAGATCTTTTAGTCGATTACTGTAAGTGTATGTATTTCCTTATTTTCTTGGGAAGCGGTTTTTTCATATTTTCCTCTATACATATGAAGGAAAATATTTGGAAAAACCCATTTTATACATGAGGGAAAAAAAAAAAAAAAAAAACACATTCCACCACAAATGAATTAAAATCTTGGTGAAAATAATGTTAGCTTGTATGATTGTCTCCAGCCAGAACAGTGATACAAAAAAATATGATTAATTATTTTTATTATTTCCTTTTTTTTTATATTCATTCATCTCTCACCGGCTTTTGTTTTCTTTGGAGGCAGAGTGACTCTTATGTGTCCGAGGTTA
>JAXIVD010002066.1:32500-57500 GCA_036785275.1 Cancer borealis
AAAGGAAGATGAAGGGGAGGGGAAGGGAAGGAGGGAAGAGAGAGGGGAGAACGTGAGGGCGTGAGGGAGGGGAGTGTCTGTGTTTATCTAGCTGTCAGGGAGTAGGGGAAGGGGAGACTATGTGGTAAGTCGAGGGTGTGGTGTGGAGTGTGGTAGAGGTGGTGGTGGTAGTAGTGGAGGGGTGATGGTGTGAGGGAAAGGATAGTAACAGTGAGGAAGGATAACACAGGAGGAAGTACAATGAATTAGATAGAAGGAGGTGGAGGAAGGTGGGTGTAAGACAGTCGCAGAGGAGGAGGAGGAGGAGGAGGAGGAGGAGGAGGAGGAGGAGGAGGAGGAGGAGGAGGAGGAGGAGGAGGAGGAAGAGGAGGGAGGAGGAGGGAAAAAGGCGCAAGTCAGGAGGAGGACGAAGTAAGTGGTAGACTAAGATGTTATTAACGACATATTTCAGGAAGCGCCTTGTCCTCCCCTCACTCCCTGTCCTCCTCCTTGTCCCCTCTCTCTCTCTCACTCCCTCTCTCCTCCTTCCTCTCTGTCCTCCATCCTCTCATTCTATTTACCTCTTACTCCTTTTTTTCGTATATTTCTCACCTGTCACCCCTTGTCACCCCTCCCCTTTCCCCTTCCCCTTCCCCCTACCCCCTTCTTCTCCCCTTCCCCTTCCCCGTCTCCCTTCCCCTTCCCCTCTCCCTTTCCTCTTCCCCTTCCTAAAGCTAACTCATGCGAGGGTTAATTAAACTGATGGCGTGTGTGAGTGAACAAGCACCAAACACACACGCACACACACACACACACACACACACATACACACACACACACACACACACACACACACACACACACACACACACACACACACACACACACACACACACACACACACACGTCGCCTAGTTATTATTCCTCGATTACAATTCAAAGTTACGATCAAAAAGGGACGTAATTTGCCTCCATACCTACCTTGTGATCTGATATTACCTGTCAGGTCCTCCTCCTCCTCCTCCTCCTCCTCCTCCTCCTCCTCCTCCTCCTCCTCCTCCTCCTCCTCCTCCCTCCTCCTCCTCCTGCCCTCCTCCTCTTCCTAATCTTAATCCTAATCCTAATGCTAATCCTACTTTTTCTTTTTATCTTTCTCTTCCTCCTCCTCTTTATCCTCGTCTTCCTCTTTCTCCTCTTCACTAACCTGTATGGCACATCACTATTTTCTCCTCTACCATTAGTGTCATTATTCTCTCTGCTATTAAGTGACTCTACATCTTTATCAAGTCTTTTCCTGTGTCTTTGTTTCATTATATTTATTGTATATTTTGTGGTGTGCTTTTGTCTGTTACATTATGTTTGTTTTATGTGTGTGTGTCTGTGTGTGTGGGGGAGGGGGAGGGTGGGGGGTGCCGTGTGTGCGTGTGTGTATGCGTGTGCGTGTGTATGTGTGTGTGTCTGCCGGTCTGATGGTAGCTGGGTTGGTAGCGAGTACAATCATCATAATAATGTCATAATTATTAAGCCTTGCAAGCCGGACTGACCTGGTCTCCACCCCTTTTTGTAATTGGGACGAGCTCACTTCACCTTACCAGTACCGCACACGCAGGTCTCCCCCCTTCACCTCCCTCGCTCTTCCCTCCCCTTCCACCCCTTTCTCCCTTTGCCCATAACAGGTAATCCACATCTGCTCCTCCTTCCCTCTAACACCTGCCTTTTGTCATCTCAATCCCTAGCTTCGTTGACTCCCTCCTAACTATTAACTTAACCTGGTTACTCTTCTCACTCCCTCAATCTTCCACACGCCTGGTTTTAGCTTGCCTTTCTCTCTCTTTTTTTTTTTTTTTTTCTTATTATATTTGAGTACCTAATATCATTACCATCACCCATTATATACCGTTACCCCCCCAAAAAATTACTACCATCCTCCTTACACCTTCAGCTCTTCGTCCTCCGTTATAAAAAGCTTCCTGCTCTTCATTTCCTCTTAATGTATAATGCAATGTATACGGATACGGACTCACGCACACACACACACACACACACACACACACACACACACACACACACACACACACACACACACACACACACACACACGCACGCACGCACGTACGCACACGCACACGCACCCACGCACCTTGTCAATTGGTCGCATGTTTAACGAGGTTTGATGTAAGTGTGGTCGAATTTGGCTTTATATAATACCGGATTAGACACTTCATTTAGATCCTTCTTTTTCGGGACCAGCACTGGAGACAGGGCAGGGAGCAGAGGGGGGCAGGGGGACAGGGAGCAGGGGGCAGGGGGCAGGGGGCAGGGGGCAGGCAGGCAGGGGGAATAAGGTTGTATTTCATCGTGGTAATGATGGTGGAAGAGGAGCAAGGAAGAGGAATGATAAGAGGAAAGGAAGAAAGTTATCAGAGTAGAATTGCCAGGGTGAGAACGAAGAGGGTATAAAAGGAGGAGGAGGAGGAGGAGGAGGAGGAGGAGGAGGAGGAGGAGGAGGAGGAAGCGGGTGAATGTGTATAATAGGACTAAAGAATGAGTATAATTATTGACAATAAAGTAAATTTGCATGAAATTAAGAGTATTCTAAAGGAAGGGAATGTTTGTGTAGAATTAATACAAGTAAAATGATCAGGTATTCATAAACATATGTCATAAAACACACACACACACACACACGCACACGCACACGCACACGCACACGCACATACACGCACACACACACACACACACACACACACACACACACACACACACACACACACACACACACACACACACACACACACACACACACACACACACACACACATAAAAGGTCACAACGAACAACCGCACCCAAGGGTAACTAACCTTTCGAATCAATATCTTAGAACACCTTTTTTTTTCACGGCAGAATTTTCATTACAAATCCAATATATCAGGAGCACCTTAGTGATTAGCATCGATTAATTCGTTTTTGTGTGTCCGTCACCTCCGCATTTTACCAACCATCTCGACTACGATCCAATGACTCGTACACCATTTTTTGAACGCTGTATTAAAGATAATTATAGAAATCTTGCGGTCTGGGTCTCGAGTGGTGGCATCCCGACGGACGTCTCGGCTCTGAATCAATGTCATAGCAATTATTATCTCGCTCTCTGCATCGTCCTGAATATGCCGGATCATCTCAAAACTCAGCCTCGCTCTGTAATCTTTCCTAATGGCTCATTAATTATGGTCCCTCGGGTAAGTAATGGCAGTTTCGGATAGATTGAGACCCCGCCGTGTGATTGCTACCGAAAGCGACCGCAAGGGGAGTTAGGCAGCAGAAAGGCCCATGTTGGTGCAGGATAATTCCATCCCTGTGCAGGTTACTCCTCGCCAGTCCCTGAAACAACATGAGATTAAGAATTGTTACGTAAATCACAACACTTGCAAAGCTCACCAATGATTTAACGTTGTGGCCGATAAATTATTAGGCTTGAAATGAAAGAAAATAAAGTTGCATAATTGGATAGAAAAGAGACTTATATATAACCATATGGCGCCATTACACATTACATCCACTTGTTCGTCTTGAAGGGGTGGTGAGATGCCTCTAGTAAATTGATTTGCGGTGGGGTATGAAGGGGATAATTACTTCAGGGGGGAGGAAAGAAAAGAAACTTGCTGTGGAGAGACGGAGGGCTGCTAGGGGGCTACCAAGGGGCTGGGGAAGGCTGGGGAAGCACTAGACATGGCAGTGAAAGTATGAGGTAATGAGGAAGGAAGGTTAAAGAAGCTGTTTGAAGAAGGAGACAACTGATGCTAAAAACAACAAGAGAGAGAGAGAGAGAGAGAGAGAGAGAGAGAGAGAGAGAGAGAGAGAGAGAGAGAGAGAGAGAGAGAGAGAGAGAGAGAGAGAGAGAGAGAGAGAGAGAGAGAGAGAGAGAGAGAGAGAGAGAGAGAGAGAGAGAGAGAGAGAAAGAGAGAAAGGAGGAACTTAGTAATTATTCTTGCCTTGCGTACGATGACGAAGCACACAACCACCTCATTACCTGACGCACGTAATCTACTGTCATTAACCAACAGTAATCACCTTCACTAATGACTTGGCGATACTGCAGAGAAACTTCCTGACAGGTGGAACGACTGCAAAGGAAATGGACAAAGGTGGAGACAGTAGTAAAAGAGTGGAGTATACAGTTACCAAGCGAAGGTGGAAGAGTGAAATGAAAGGAAATATTGACTTAGAAAAAGGAAAAAATAAGACTAAACCTCCCTATTTATGATTTTTTTTGACGGTGAGGAAAACGGGTAGGAAGTTTGAAGTGTTTTTTTTTTTTTTTTTTTTTTGAAGGTATAATTAGATGTGGAGAGTTCCTTAACGATACACTGCAGCAGGTGTTTCTTGATTAATAGGAAATGTTCACCTGTAGCCTCAAGGTGAATCTCATGAAAGGAAATAGAGGTGGAGACTATTATTATTATTATTACTTATCATTACTACTACTAATATTACTACTATACTATTTTACCACATCATCATCATCATCATCATCATCATTAGAACCACGTCTTCTAATGCATAAGTTATTTCTTAATATCACTTTATCATTGTCAGATTTATCTCAACTCTTGCATATCATCGTTTCCATTATTTACATATTCTGCTATTTTTCCCTCTGCCTCTCAGGACATACTACATACCTCCTCCCGCGCCGCCAGACTGTAACTGCTACTTGGGCTGTATGTTAGCGTTGAATTACGTGCAACTTTAATAGAGGCGAGAATTAGAAGGCCTGGGACGCTGGCCACTAATTTTAGAGTTACTGTCCCCGACCTTCATTTGTTTTTCTTACCTCAAATGACACGGCAGATTGTACTCCGAACCTTGTCCTCCCTGCCATGACACCTGGACACGTACCTAGCGTGCTCTTAAGGTTCATGTGTGTATTACAGTTTCAAGGACACTCGCCTTTATCATGTCCTGCCGCTTAGCACTTCCTTGCCCCGGATTTTCGTCTCTGATAGATTTGTGTTGAAAATTCATCAGATGTGAAGAAAAAAAAATCTTAGAGAATATTTTTTATTTAAGTGCATCACCCATTTGGAAAGTAAGGGGTAAGGGGTAAGGGGGTAAGGTAAGGGACGTGCCAGGTGGTAATGGTTTAATGGGAGGGAGACAGGTGGAGGCTACCATTAATTACAGTGTTAAGTAGCGCCTCTAGGTAAAGCAAGGGTGACGAGGCACATTCAAGCGCATTATTCTCCTGCTCCCACCACCACCAGTCTCTCTCTTTTTACTCTCTCTCTCTCTCTCTCTCTCTCTCTCTCTCTCTCTCTCTCTCTCTCTCTCTCTCTCTCTCTCTCTCTCTCTCTCTCTCTCTCTCTCGCTCTCGCTCTCGCTCTCTGTAGAAAAAATATATAAAGTAAAGTATAGTAACAAAAGACGCACGAAGAAAAAAATTTATATAAAGCAATGAGAAAAAAATGTATTACGATTCCTTTTAATGTTTTTGATGTAGCAATTGTGAGTGAATATTGAAGTGGACAGTTGGGGAAGTGGCTTAATGAGGGGGCTATTAAGGATTGTTAAAGTAATCTTGTAAGTAGATTGTAGCAAGAAATATGTATATTAAGAAAATTGACGTGCAAGAGGAAGTACAAATGAAACGGGATGTACTAGAAAAATAAGTTTAACTACAGATAACCCGCAGGGGGAAAATCAGACAATTGCTGTAAATTACGGAATAACACAAGAGGAAAAGATGTTAAAAATGATCAAGAGAGAGAGAGAGAAAAAAAAAAAAAAGAACGAGAGAGAGAGAGAAATCCATCACCTCACATTTTGACAACATAGACAGGTACGTAAGGGAAATAGTTTACCTGCTAATGACTCTGAAATGAAAACACCACACCAGGTAACACACACACTGTCCCCTTTCTCCTTTCCCCTCTTCTCGTTACCCGTCGCCTGTCACGTCACCACCACCAAACACCATCATTACTCAGACCTAAGTTATATTGCTGTAATTTCTCGCAGGTAACTCTGGGCAACACAAACACAGGTGAACGCCCAGGTAAACAGACTAAGACATTATCAGTCTTAAGGTGTTTTGGGATTCATGAAGGAGGATTTAATGGAGGAGAAAAACATGACGAGAGGATTTGAGAGAGAGAGAGAGAGAGAGAGAGAGAGAGAGAGAGAGAGAGAGAGAGAGAGAGAGAGAGAGAGAGAGAGAGAGAGAGAGAGAGAGAGAGAGAGAGAGAGAGAAGAGAGAGAGAGAAAAAAAAAAAATAAGAGAAAGAGAAAGAGAGAGAGACCAACCGACCGCCCGACAGATAAAGAATAATAAAGTTCGATAATATAACGATATCTCACTACAAGACAACGAACTATACTGCATTCAAGTAACAAGTGATAGCAACCCAACCAATAATAATTCATATAACTAACGCGGACGTGACGAGGAACGAGACGCACAAACACACACACACACACACACACACACCAAAAAAAATAATGGCAAAAGCAAAATCCTTAGGTACTTAGGAAGCATGACTAAGAGGCTTGTGGTGTGAAGGAAACTCGATGTTATATTATATACCAGAAGAATGAGGGAAATGTAACAGTAGCCGGAGAGGAATGATGGGTGTAGGAGGAGGAGAAGAAGGAGTAGGAGGATGAGGATGAGGATGAGGATGAGGATGAGGATGAGGACGAGGACGAGGACGAGGACGAGGACGAGGGAACGTGACTGGAGGACGAGGACGAGACTGACTGCATAGGAAGGTTTAATAGACCATAGTGAGGAAGCTGAGGTGGCATATCTAAGAAATTGTTTATATTATTCACTTGAGAGAGAGAGAGAGAGAGAGAGAGAGAGAGAGAGAGAGAGAGAGAGAGAGAGAGAGAGAGAGAGAGAGAGAGAGAGAGAGAGAGAGAGAGAGAGAGAGAGAGAGAGAGAGAGAGAGTTGTTGGGGGGGGGGGGGGCCGGGGAACAAAATTAGCGTGTGTTGCAAAGTCACCCTAGCATTAGTATCCCCAAGTCACTACCGCACCGACGTGGCGTGTCTGCGGTACAACATGGGGGAGGGGAAGCGAAGGCGGGAAATAGGTGAGAAAAATAGACAAAACGAGAATGGGAAACAATTTTGCGATTATGCGAATGAGGGAAAAGAAGAAGTGCAAAGAAAAATACTTATATTGCGTAGGAGACTGATGGGAAGGTAATGAGAGGAAATTGAGATGAAACAGAACAGCTTTGGTATTGCATTGTAGGAATTAAGGTGAGGGAAATAACACGATAATTGAAAGGTAAACGAGTGAAGGTAATAGTAGTTGTAGTAGTAGTAGTAGTAATAGTTGTAATGCTACCACCACCACCACCACCACCGTTACCAAAATCAAGGTAAGAAAACGACACAAGAAATAGATACATGAGAATTTGGTAAACTCGTAAGAATTGTGTGTTACTCTGAATTGTATTAGAAGGTAATGTTAAAAAAGAGAGAAAAGAAAAATTCTACTAAATTAGAAAAAGAATTCACATAGAAAAAGAAAATTAAGTTATCGGTAGTACGAGAGAAAAACAGAAAAAGAAAAAGAAAAAACATACTCAGCCACGTACATAAAGGAAGAAAAAGAAAAATACATCACAATAAAAACAATGACATGAAGTTTTCCCCGGAACTAAAATAATTGTGGGACGGATAATATAAAAATCATTCCAATTGTGATACAAACACTAACTTCAGCATGGTGCTTCCCAAGGATCTACTCGGCAAATCTGTCTGACGTGCCACTTGAAAATCTAAGATGGCGGCCATTTTTCAAGATACCCACCAAAATGATCTTCTGAAGTCATGTTTTCCCATAGAAATATATGTAGTTATTGAATTTGAATAATCTTGGTGTCTAATTATATGTTTCTGAGGATTCCAGATCCATTTTTACTACTTTCAGAAGCCTTGGAATACTGTAAATGGTATAAATTGAACATATTAAATAAAATTTTGCGGTCATCTTGAAAAATGGCCGCCATCTTGTATTTTTAATAGACACGTCAGGCAGATTTGGTGAGTGGACCCTTGGGAACCACCATGACAAAATTAGTGCTTGTATCACATTTTGCACAATGCATGTGAGAAACTGCTTTTATCTGCCTCACTATAACATCACGTGACTTGAGTTCTCAGTACAAGGAAACCAACGAGGATAGAAAGAGTAATAAAAAAGAGTTAACTAATCAACGATCCACTAACTCCATGCTTGGTAGACGAGCGATAAGATGAAGCAAGGAATGAGTTTATTAGTAACCTAATCCATTGTTAAACAGACGAAGAAGAGGAGGAGGTAGTCAATAAAACCAATTTACTGATACACATACAACAGGCTCTCTGCGTACAACTAAACCATTTAAAACAATACAATCTTACTTCCTCACTTCACTCTGCTTCTCTGGGACTTTCATCATCGTTTCCACCGCCGCTGAATCGACCATGAATTGAGGATTTGGTCTGGAATTGGCGGGGATTAAGCGTCATTCAACTAGAATTATGTGACCAATGCACTCACGTCAATCTTGTTAAAATTGGTGTGGTTTCTATCATTGGTTCGCTTTTTGGTGGTAGGATGGTTAGGTAAGTGGGAAAAAGGCGTTGTATAGGATACGATGAGTAAGACGGTGTGTGTGTTTGTGTGTGTCTATGTGTGTGTGTGTGTGTGTGTGTGTGTGTGTGTGTGTGTGTGTGTGTGTGTGTGTGTGTGTGTGTGTGTGTGTGTGTGTGTGAAGGGATGAGGGTAAGGGAATCTTCATGGATTGTAAAAGTGATGTATTTCTATCTCTTTTACCACATTTCCCACCCTTCCTCCTAATTGCTTCTTCCTTCCTTCTCTCCCTCCATTCCCTCCTTACCCTCCCCTTCCTCCTTCCCCTCCCCTTCCTCCTTCCCTTCTCTTCCTACTTTCCCTCCATTCCTTCCCAACCCTCTGCTTCCTCCTACCTTCCCTTCTCTCCCTTCTTCCTCCTTCCCCGTAAATCTTCCTACATGCATGGAAGGAAACACCTGCTGGTACACCGCATTCTGTCACAACTCTTCCTTCTTCAACAGCTTCCCGTCCCATCAACAAAAGTACCTCTCACCCATAACTCGTAACTATTAGCCAGTACATTCACATACTTTCCTCCTCCTCCTCTTCTTCCTCCTCCTCTTCCTCCTCCTCTTGTTTATTTTATTAAGGAAAATAAACAAAAAATTATTTTGACGAAACTTTTCATTTTGCTTTTTATAATATATAAAATTAAAAGGATATAAATGTTTTTTTTTATTTTTATGAAAATCAACTATAAATGAGAAACTATTTTATTTTCATTTTACATGGTATCACTTCATCTTCCGGTCACCTTTGGCTGGAGGGAAGGGTGGCTGGGGAAGAGCTTTCCACTTTGCTGTCCTTTTGTCTCTATCAAATAGATAGTATAGTAGTAATGTAGCTACACGGACAATCTCGTTAGGTCCAGTAGGAGTGTTGCTGTCTGTTTTTCTTTTGTACACCTCCTCCTCATTGTACTACTCCTCCTTGTACTCCTCTTTCTCCTCCTCCTCTTCTTCCTCCTCCTCCTTCTCCTCCTCCTCCTTCTCCTCCTCCTCCTTCTCCTCCTCGTCTTTCTTGCAATATCTGGATGACGGTAGACAAATAAATGCCGATTGTTAGTTGGACGCATAATGTTTGCTCGTGTTTACAGATGAGTTTGGGAACTGACTGATCTGGTGGTGTGTCTAGTCTGTGTGTTTGTGTATGTATGTACGTGTGTGTGTGTGTGTGTGTGTGTGTGTGTGTGTGTGTGTGTGTGTGTGTGTGTGTGTGTGTGTGTGTGTGTGTGTGTGTGTGTGTGTGTGTGTGTGTGTGTGTGTGTGTGTGTGTGTGTGTGTGTCTTTTGCATGTGCGTGTTCTTATATGGTGTGTTCCGCTGCCTCGTGATGTGGTGTTGCAGAAATGAACACTTGCAACGGAACTGAACCTTAATGATGGGCGGAGGCAATAAGATTCTTGCAGTCGCCGCTTCCAAACCTCTCGCTTACATATTTACCTCTCAGTTACTCCACTGGAAACTTCCTGGATCACACCACCACCACCACCAACACCACTACCACCATTTTAACTGTGTGTATGTGTGTGTCTGTGTGTGTGTGGGTGTGTGGGTGTGTGTGTGTGTGTGTGTGGGTGTGTGTGTGTGTGTCTGATGTGTATGGATTTATCTGCGGTTTGTGGTTTCCATTAGTGACCTATTTGCTTTCGGATGTAATGATTCAGTACCATTTGCAGTCACGACTCGCCCCTAGCAGCATTAATAACACACACACACACACACACACACACACACACACACACACACACACACACACACACACACACACACACACACACACACACACACACACACACACACACACACACACACACACACACACATTCACACACACTTTCACACGCAAACGTAACAAATCGCCTGTCAAGAAGAGGACCAAACCTTCAAAAAAAAGTGTAAAGAAAAAACCTAAACCACCATAATTAAATCCGTGACGATGCATTTGACTCGCTGGGGACGACGACGGCGACGCTGATGGAGGCGGCGGCGGCTGCGGCGGCGTGAGAGTGTCTGCGCGGCGGCCGTGACTCACTAGCGGCGACCATAATGACTCTTGATCACTACTGTTACCGAGGTGGTGTCGGGGCTGCCGCGGGACACACCGCCCGTCGTCACGCCAAGTCGCCTCTCTCTTTCCCTCCACTCCCCACTCTACTCCGCTCACCACTCCGCCCACACGCCCACTTTACGCCCTCCCTTCACTCCTACGCCCACACATATCCACTCCCCATTACCTTCCCTCCCATGTCAGTCAGTCACTCTGCAGCACGATTAAATAGTATAGGTGTGTATGTGTGTGTGTGTGTGTGTGTGTGTGTGTGTGTGTGTGTGTGTGTGTGTGTGTGTGTGTGTAGGTAGGCGTGCACCGCTACAATATCGTGACCTGTTCTTCTCTCATTACCTGTTGCTGGGGACGGTCTGCTGCGGGGCTGGACTGGGGCGAGGCGGAGTGGGGCGGGGCGGGGCGTGGTAGAGGGTGTTTGGTGCTAGGATGTGGTGAAGATCTGCGGCTAAAGGATTAAGACAGGTGTTACCGGGATGTGGCGGAGTGGAGGGAGTGGTTTGGAAAGGGAGTTGTGGGAAGGCGGGATGGGCGGTGGTGGGGGGGCAGTGGGCGTCCTTGTTCACCTGGTGTAGAATCATGAATATAGAGTCGAAGTTAACAAGAGCCGGAAGCCGGATATTTAACGAGCCTGCTAGTCGGCGATTAACGAAGATAATGCAAGTTAATTAGGCAATCAGCTGACCCAGAGGTACTTTTGATCGTTATTTCAACATGGAAGCTCTTTTGCCGATACTATTATCTTGTTCCCTTCGAGACCACTGAGAACTCCGGCTGACTGTGTGTGTCCTCGGGGCTTGCATGATGTCGGGGTGGGGGTGCTACTGCCTAATTAGAGAGCGTGTCATGCTTCAATTTTCGGCGTAATTATTTAGCTGTCTGTCGGAAGCATTAATTAAGCGCATGCAGCGGTAGCTATGACGGGGAAAACTTTTGAAGGGGAGACTAAGACGAGAGGGGTAAAGGTAAGGGAGGAGAGAAAGAGTAACAGGTAAAGAACACAAAAGGGAAGGGAGGAGCTGTGCTTTGTTACACCTTCATGTTCACACACACACGTAGCACCATGCTGCCACCTCACCTCACCTCTAAAAAAGAATAAAAATCATTAGTCTGCGGCAGGTGTGAATCAAGTGTCTGAGACGAGCCCTGAACACGGGAGACTCACAGGTTCCTTCACAATAAACACCATGAGAGTCACGTTACTTCAAGGCTCAAGAGTGTTTTATTGTCACACTCCACCTTGAAACCGCGTCAGTGAAGGGGAGGAAAAAAATATATATATACTCTTACCTTTCGGTCTAGAGGAAAAAAAAGGCATTGAAATATGGATAAAAATTAATTGGTTTATATTGGAATCCCTGCTTCTAGATCTTCTGTTAATCCTTACCTGTGCAGCCATCCAGGTGCAATATCTTAATAAGTTTCTTGTATCAGGTACGTTATCGTGCATTATCTACCTGCGTTGTGTGTGTGCGTGTGCGTGTGTATGTGCATGTGCATGTGTGTGTGCGTGTGCGTGTGTGTGTGTGTGTGTATGTGTGCGTGTGCGTATGCGTGTGTGTGCGTGTGCGTGTGTGTGTGTGTGTGTGTGTGTGTGTGTGTGTGTGTGTGTGTGTGTGTGTGTGTGTGTGTGTGTGTGTGTGTGTGTGTGTGTGTGTGTGTGTGTGTGTGTGTGTGTGTGTGTGTGTGTGTGTGTGTGTGTGTGTGTGTGTGTGTGTGTGTGTGTGTGTGTGTGTGTGTGTGTGTAAGGATTACCCAACATGATTCTGAGGTGTGCATGGGTAATAGGCACAACAGATGACGCATTGAGGTTCGGTAATAGTAGTTTTGGCAATGGAAATAATGTTAGTAAATAGCAGTGCGTTGAGGGAGCTACGGAGGGGAGATTCTGCTTATGACTGCTGTTCACTGTGTAATTCCCTGAAATAAAGGCTACCTGCTGCATGGTGACGCCGCGTGGTCATAATGGTGAAAAAAAAAAGTATTAATCGAGCGCTTACGTGATGTAGGTAGATGCATTCGTAATGGTATTAATAGTAGTAGTAGTAGTAGTAGTTGTTGTTGTTGTTGTAGTTGTTGTGGTATTGTTGGTGGTAGAAGGGGAAGTAGTAGCAGAGTGAGGGGAATGGTGTTGTTATTGGTAGTGTTTGTAGTACTGGTGGTGGTGATGGTGGTGGTGGTGGTGGTGGTGGTGGTGGTGGTGTTCAAAACGTTGATATACAATGCAACAAGAGTGAAGTAGATTGATACAAAGACGATGATGCTTATAATTAATGGAGGTGGAAGAGGCAAAATGAGGGCTTAGTCTGCATCAGGAGGCCGGGATCTTGGCCTCATTTACTCTCTCAAGTGTTTAATAAGAGCCGTCAGGAATCCGTCTAGTGCGCATAAGGTTTACGATCATATTATTTTGTGAGGGCGGCTGCAACCTGCTCCCCTGTAATGATAGCGATCATCTACTTTTGATCATTATCGCCCTCATTATATGCTGCATTATAATTATATTTATTACTGATGATTATCGTAATTAGTGTGGTCATTACTGGCAGTCTATGTTGCAGTAGGAGTGAAGGAAGGGACGCCAGGGGCAGAGTGGTGAGAGGTGGACTGACGGGGCTGTTACTGAAGAGGGTGTTAAAAGGCGGAAGGGAGAGGGAAGTGTAGGGTTGAAGCTTTGAAAGAGACGTGGATGGGGAGAGAGAAAGAGAGAGAGAGAGGGAGGGAGGGAGGCTTAGATATGAGAGTCGTAGTAGCATCAAGGGGCGAGGCATAAGAAGAGGAAGAGAGAGAGAGATAGAGAGAAAAGATAAAGAAGGTAGCAGCTGGCAATCCTCGCTTAACACACTGCGATCTCGGAGAAGGAATGAAAAAGTGCAGTAATTCATGTGTACCAAAATTGCCATAACGATTTGGATCTTGATAAAATCGCCCGTGACTCACCCGCCACAAAACCGACATTGTCAACTCAACAATTCCTCAAAAGAAAAGAAAAAAAAAGTAATTGCTGCAGATATTAACTTTTTCATCGTGTAATTTCCCTCCAACATATTGTATTAAGACGACAATAGATAAGCTACTGTCTCCCATTTACTAATCCTGGAGCGACGACAGAAGAGACAGTAGTGATGCCTGTCTCGTGTGTCTCTTAGTACTAGATCAGCCTCTGGGCGTCTCTTCCTGCCGGAGACGAGGAAGGAGACACACTCGAAGCAATAATGACTTACAACTCACAACTCAACGGAATTCTTGCATAAGACGCCACACCTTGATCATGTGCCGGTAGAGGATGAAGAAGTGTGTGGATGGTTGAAGCCATGACAAGGGAGATGCAGGCGTGACCAAGACAGTATTAGTATGATTAAATATTGTTAAACCTATATCATACAATCACATACAACATCATCCTGTAACCTTTATTTTTTCCCCAGTTTAACTATATCGTAGAAATCACGAAGGAAGGAAGGGTCTCACCAATCTATATTCTGAGCCCCTCGCATCTCGTGGCCAGCTAGGCATCAGAGGCTGGACTGTGATCACGCTACACAAAAGATAACCAATGACATAGTACTGTGGCAGCCTCGCATGGGCCGTGTCTAATGTTGGGTGATGAGTGGAGGGCGGCGGTGACGGTGGAGGGAGGGAGGGAGGCGATGAGGTGTAAGTAAAGGGTGATGAAGGAAAGGAAAGGGAGTGAGGCGTTTTATAGTAAGTGTAAGGGTGTGAAGGATGAATGGAAATTGTGTGTGGTGAATGTATGAGGCTTGTGAAGGTAAGGGAGGAATGCTGTGTGTAATGCATGGTGTTGAGGTTAAGAATGAGGTGATGTATGATGTGTTATAAGGATAGGAAGATGGTGTTTCGTAGTTTTGTATGTGGTGTTGTATATGCAGTGAAAAGAAGGTGATTGACAAACCTAGATTTCGTTTGGCATGAGGTTATCATATGTTTTAGTGACATGTATTTCCATCGCCTTGCATTTAGTGTTGCTCTGTTCCAGCTATACCTTCTTTAGCATCCTGTTCTTGGATCCGCCGCAAGGTGGTGGTCAGACTAGTGTTGTCTTTACCGCTACTGTAGCAAGCTTGCCTCCATCCTGTCTACCTCCTTTACACTAACGCTCTCCTCCTCCTCCTCCTCCTCCTCCTCCTCCTCCTCCTCCTCCTCCTCCTCCTCCTCCTTCCTCCTTCTATTATTAGCTCAACTTCTTCCTCTTCCTTCTTGTCTAGACTTCATCCTCATTGTCTATAACCTCGTCCTCGTCCTCGTCCTCGTCGTTCTTATCCTGTTCTTATTCTTAGTCTCATGTTCTACCTTCGTCAGTTATTTCGCCCAAGTCTTTGTCATGGGCCAGATCCTAGTCCTCTTCATCTCCTCTTCTTCCTCTTCCTCCACTTGGTTTTGAGTTTGCACATGGTAGCTTCTACAGTGTGCTGCCATGTGCTTGAAGGCAAACTCATTAATCACGGTGGCACAGCTATACTTAAGGACTCGTAGATAAGAAATGTGTGTCAATTGATAGCAGTCGGAAAGGAGGTATTATCTTCAGAGGAACGAGCAGAGTTGGTGTTTCGGAGTAGATAGGAAGAGAAGTAAGAGTAAGTGGTAGATAGAGTGTATGCTATGATGGTGGTGGTGGTGGTGGTGGTGGTGGTGGTAACAGCTTCTTGGTTAAATATTTGAAGCGTTTTGAAGCTTTAATTTGATTGTGATGTGCCTTCTTTTTCTTTCTTTTTTGTTCTTTTTTTCGCTCGTTCTCTCTCCCCCTTATTCTCATTTACTCTTGTCAGTGATGTGGGATGTGGGGGATGAACACTGAACTCTTCTCTCACTCCTGAAGCATGAATTCCCGGCAGTATGCAATTAAAAGAAGATACAATATCGTAAAAGTAATTACCTCGCACGAATAATTATGGGCGAACAGTTTTATCGTTTTCCAGGAGAACTGCAGGAAGCTTGAGCCTTTTTTTGTATCACTTTTATAATTACATTGCTTGATGTCTGCGAGGAATTGTTATAACTTTTTATTACGTGTGTTATCTCTCTCTCTCTCTCTCTCTCTCTCTCTCTCTCTCTCTCTCTCTCTCTCTCTCTCTCTCTCTCTCGCTCTCGCTCTCGCTCTCGCTCTCTCTCTCTCTCTCTCTCTCTCTCTCTCTCTCTCTCTCTCTCTCTCTCTCTCTCTCTCTCTCTCTCTCTCTCTCTCTCTCTCTCTCTCTCTCTCTCTCTCTCTTTCTCATTTTTCTCCCTTTAATACCAGGCCGCGCTCTTAACCCTGGTCAGTATGGACGGGAACAAGTAGCCACATTCCTCCCTAAACACAGGTCATAGGGCGCTCTTATGCTGCAAATGTGTGTATGAATCCTTACGCTTTACTGCTGCCGGGCCTATAATTAAACTCTAAATAAGTGGTGGGGGCAGGAGCCAGAAGGTGGTGTAGGAGCAGTAGCTATCCTATAATTATGTAAAACGTCTGTGTTATTGCACCGACCACAAGGATCTATAATCAAACACTATACAGAGGGGTCTTGCCTGCTTCTGTTGTATGATTATCTGATAAGTTACAAAGCATAATTACTGCGCTGATTGCCGCCCGATGATAATTACGCGGCCACACGAGTGATAGTCCGCCCTTAGATAGTGTTGCATTAAGAATCATATCCACGAGTATACGCGACGGGAAACTGACCTTTATGTCCATCACTGGAAGAGGATGATAATTGCCACTCGGGGCATATCTTGCAACATCAAGGAGAAGTCGAATTATAGGCAATTATACCCCCGGACGATAATTATAAAGCCGATGATAATTGGAGAGTTCTGGTTGTCACTGGGAGGAAGGAGAAACACGCATATCCTTAGGAATACTGGCTTCTGGGAACAGCTGTCTGGCGCATAATTAATACCTGGTCCGATGCGATGCTGGTCGTTTTTTTATCTATCATTCTTTCTTTCTTTCATTCTTTCTTTCGCCTGTGATCGGGAGTGTCGAAGAACCGCCCACTTCAACGCGTTACGCCACTCTAGCCCCCAACCCCACCCCGCACTCGCCGCCCCTTTTTCCTTTACCATTCAGCCTGTGGGACCACGAGGCTTATAGTGCCTATCAAGAGCGTGAAAATCTAAAAATTGTGTTGTAACGTAGATCTGAGAGAGAGAGAGAGAGAGAGAGAGAGAGAGAGAGAGAGAGAGAGAGAGAGAGAGAGAGAGAGAGAGAGAGAGAGAGAGAGAGAGAGAGAGAGAGAGAGAGAGAGAGAGAGAGAGAGAGAGAGAGAGAGAGAGAGAGAGAGAGAGAGAAAGAAAGAGAGAGAGAGAGAGAGATGGAAGGGTGGTGGGTATCAGAGCATCCTGTGTGATATTATCCTCGCCCATCCTTTGTGCTGAACGGACACGCCGACGCCGGAGTGCTGGCCGAGAAATTATGAATGCGAGAGGAGAGCGAGACCTGACGGAGGGATCCAGATCGTGTAATTGAGGAAGAGATGAGAGATAAAAGAGAGAGAGAGAGAGAGAAAGAGAGAGAGAGAGAGAGAGAGAGAGAGAGAGAGAGAGAGAGAGAGAGAGAGAGAGAGAGAGAGAGAATGAGAATGAGAGAGAGAGAATGCCCAGGAGGAGAGAGGTGTCGCTGAGGGCGGAGTCAGCTGTTCGTGGGTGCAAATTAGCCAAACGTCTAATTGGAACATAATTAGGCATGTGAGAGGCTTCGCGGATCCCCTAATTACTAGCAATAAGGGGCCGGCATTACCTGAGGCTCGTCCTGGGGCGTGATGGCGAAGAACCTTTGTGTTGCAGAGTGAGAGGCAGCGTTGCAAAGTACGAATGTAAGACGTGTGTTGATGGACAGTGTTGCCAGTTAGGGGAACGTGATGTTATGTGAGGTGAGGTGAGGTGTGGAGGGATGTGTTAGGGTGGAAAGGAGGTGTGAGGTAGGGTGGTTTGTGAGGGTGTGGTATGTAATGGGAGAGATGTGTTATGTGTCATGTGTTGGAATGTAGATGTGGCTGATGAGGTGTTCTAAGGTGTGTTGATAAGCCTCGTGTCGCCCTGTGTGTTGTAATGAAGTCTAGGAAAAAGGAGTCAAACGTGGAGTCAGTCATGCGTTATATGTGTAAGTAATGTAGTTGAAAATGATATTGTTATACGTATATAATTAAGATAAAGTAACGACTTCTCTACTATTTCCAAACACATTTACTCATTAAGATTCATTCCTGTGTTACGTCCTCTTGTTGATCACTTGTTGCCGCTGCGTTGAGGTTCCCAGGTCGCTGCTGTTAGGTCAGGGACATGAAGGTGGTCAGTTTAGGTCACAGTCTGTTTGATAAAGAGTTATCTCAGGTCACTGTGGTGTTTGAATTGCGAACTTTGAATCTACATGTTTTTTATTTCCACATTCTCTTTCATATAGTCCTTTTGAGTTTCCTCTTCGTGCTTTCCTTCCTCATCCTATCGTATCATCTTTGCTTTTTTTCTGTTCTTCGTTCTCCTTTTCTTTTCCTATGTATCCCTCTGATCCTCACAATTTTTCTCCATCTCATGCAGTACTTCACTTTCATCCCTCGTGCTCCCTCCCCTGACCTTCACTTTCTTCCCTCGCGTCTCCTCACTTCTGCCTCCCTCCCACCCTTCACTTCTACTCCACAGTCTGTAGAAGTGAAAAGAAATTAGAGAGTAGAGACTCGTTCATCACCTTCCCGCCTGCTCCTCCAGTTGCTGACAGTCTAGTTTATCCTTCTCCTCCTCCTCCTCCTCCTCCTCCTCCTCCTCCTCCTCCCCCTCCTCTTCCTCCTCCTCCTCCTCCTTCTCCTCCTCTTGGTTTTTTCTCACATTCTAATCCCATTTTTCATGTTATCGCCTGTGTTTTCTTACGTATACGTTTGTATAAATCTGTTTCATGATACAGATATACAGCTGTGCACCTGTACAGCCTTGCTCCCATGTTGTAACTTGCCTATGCCTCCTGGGGAAATAATATAATTATTTCAACAATGTTGCACTGTGCATCGTTACAAGTTGCAACAATGCACGGTGCAGCGAAGGAGGACGAAGGAAAGAGAAGGAGGAGAGTGCGCGAAGTACAAACAAGGTCGGAAGATTATATACAAACATCCGTGAAATATAGACCAAACCAGAACTGGGAGAAACTTGGCTCTACCTCGAACGCCAAGAGCTTGCGTCTAATTTCCTGCCATTTTCATTTATAACACAGCAAAAGTATTACCCAAAATTACATTGATACCTTGGTCGTCTTCTAAATACTATCTTCAGATATTCTCGTATTATCTTGAACGCGATGACTTACGTCGTTGTGAGTAAAAAAGGAAAAGTTTTGGACGCTCATGACAGCGGCCTCATTTACTGCTTTCAGTGTGTGTAATTACTGATGGTGATGGAAGTGATGGTGATCAGTGGGAGGGGAAGGGAGGGGAAGGGATGGAAGGGAGGGAAGGGAGGGGAAGCCAGGTGTCAGGTAGAATGCCAGAAGCTACATGACTCTCCATTCCTCACCCTTCATACACTCCCCTCCCTTCATCCACGCCCCTTCCCTCATTCCTCTCATCCACTTATTATATACATATGAGTCTGACATATCTAGTATACATATTCATATACAGTCATTAACCTGCCTTTGTTATTCTCTCTCTCTTATCCTTCCTATACCTTTCCTTACCTTTATCCTCTACCTCCTCCCTTCCTCTCACTTCTCTCTAACACTTTACCTCCTCTTCCTCCTCCTCCTCCTTACCCTACACCCTTCCTTTCTCTAAGCCGTACCCATATTTGCCTCAATAGCTCCCATTTCTTTCTCTCTCGCCCTCCAGTCATCTCCTCCTTCCCCTCCTTCCCCTACCGCTAATTTCACCTTAATCTCATCTTGCTAATTCTCTGTTTCTATTCCCTGCAGGTAAGAAAACAAGCTTCCTGTCACCACTTCCCCTCCGCAGGTAAGAGACGTAACCGGGGCACTAATTATTGATTGAAGAGAAGTTGCATTCACCTGTAATTAACTGTGTAGATGTATTCGAACACCTGGTGGTTAATTATCTGGTATAAAAAAAGAGTATTGTCAGACCCGAGGCGTATAAGTAGATGTATATACCTGTAGGAGAAGGTGTGCCGGTGTTCGTGTGTTTGTCTGTGTGAGGGAATGATGTCGTAAATTTGTACACCTGAAATGGTCTCACTCACCTGAACCCTAATTACGGAGGAGCGAGTGTCGTTGCACCTTGATGGTAATTATCTCCAGGTGAGGGTTTCTCGGATGAAGGGGACGGAACACCTGGAGTTGAAGGTGAATTAACGCGATACGTACCTGCCAGGGTAGTGACCTCGAGTGAGTGGGAGGTGGTGGGTCCTTCATCCTTCCTCCTCCTCCTCCTCTTCCTCTCCTCCTCCTCCTCCTCCTCCTCCTCCTCCTCCTCCTCCTCCTCCTCCTCCTCCTCCTCCTCCTCCTCCTCCTCCTCCTCCTCCTCCTCTTCCTCCTCCTCCTTCTCCTCCTCCTTCTCCTCCTAGGTGCGACTCCGTGGACCTGAACATTAATTAGCTCCAGGTAAATGCCAGGACATCCGCAGTTACAGGTGTCATTGTCAACCAAGGAAATCCAGACACGCCGCCACATAAAGCGCCGGATAACACGTGAACACAGCGAAACGAACTGAATTGAAGCGGATTTATGTAGTCTGTGTAAACCTAAGTTGACGGACGTGAATCAACAAAGAAAAAGTTGACGTAATGTAAAGTAATTTATAGAAAAAAAAAAGTCCTTGAGGTTTATATAATGGATTTTTTCTATTTAATACGTGTTTTGTGTTGTTAAAAAGCTTTGTGAGTGTTGTATGGAATGAGTTAGGATGTGATGCTCGTTTTTTTTAGTTTTGTTTTCATTAAAGTTCGTTGTTCATGTGATAGAGAGAGAGAGAGAGGTGGAGGGAGGAAGGGAAGAACACCTGACTCCTGAATATCATGGTGTTCGCTTCTAATAAGAGTGAATTAAGGTCAAGGTGAGAGGAAGGGAAGTTTTGATTACCACCCACCCACTGAACACCTGAGATGAACGAGAGTCACCTGTCCGTCTGTACTAATAAGTCAAGATGAAGTTGATGAAAAGTGTGTGAACCAGATATAATAAACACGTGAACTTTAACCAGTCATTGTGTTTTATGTGTTTGTGAATAATCGTTTTCATTTTGACGGATTTGCTTGTCTTAATTCGCTGCAAAGAGAGAAGAAAAAAACCGCATTGTATCATGAAGAATGCGCATTGTATGAAGAAGATCGTATTTTATCACGAAGTAGACGCATTGTATCAAATTTAGTCCACTTAACTTGATGTTCTTGCGTACTGGCATCGTTCTCTCAAAGCATATAATGTCACCAACCAGCGAGACTTCAATTAGTGACGGTGATTGTGTTGATCCGCCTGATGCCCTGCGATCACTACCTTCCGTCTCCTGACACACTCCTTATCATCCCTCGCAGCAGCATCCTTCGCAACATCCAGCATCCAGGAGATAAAAATATGACATGTTTACCACAAGTCCCGAGGCAGATACATATAAATAACTAAGTGTTTGTCTTATGTTACGTGTTCCTGACAAGATTGAGGAGCACAGTTTCCATCCATTACCCGCTTCTTGCGTTACGTATACCTGGCAGGGTAAAGTAATACTGGCTGCATCTGTTCCCTTTTTTGTAGCGAGGGGCGTTTGAGGTCCAACGATGCCAGCGGGTTAAGAGAACAGTTGTCGGCCGCTGCAAGGTCTTGGGAAGTAATTTCAAGGTGCACCATCGAGATAAAGGCACCTGCTCCCTACCTGGTCATCATAAGGCCTGATTACACCTCCCGTAGCTCCGCCGCACCGTCTCCTCCCTCACCTCTGTTGTCCCCGCAGGTAAAGCTGAGTCTTGCTCCCCCGCCCTGCCCTTATCACGTGCCAGCCCTCCTACCTCCTACCAGGGCAGTGTTTTGCATCTGGCTCCACTGATCTGAGAGCGCGCGCACACACACACACGTACATATACCCATACACACATACATATACAAATACACACACAATAACTCAGTAAGCTTGTGTGACTTTGCTTGACCTAGAACCAATCAAGGACAGTATGTAGAATGTAGAGTTATGTATATTAATGGTCCAGTGGTAATTAAGTTTTGTTACCCTCTCGCGTGTGTATGTTTGTGTTTGTGTTTAATGCAAACACCTTCGCTTAGTGGATAAGGTCATGTATACTTTTCCAGAAGCGATGTAAACAGATGAGCAATCAAGTATGCATTCCTGCCCACGAGCCTCATCCATCTTCCATCCTTTAGTTCCTAAGCTCATTTTCTCCTCCGTCTAATTGGTGGTGCAGGAGGATAATAATGAGGTGGAGGAGGGAGAGGGGGAGGGAGGGGCTAATTACGTGCTTGTGTGGAGGGTGTGCAGGATGGATGGTGGTGTGCTTTGCATGCTGCTGCCCCACACTCACAACAGCTGCGAGGCTCCTGGGCCCGTGGTGCAGCTGTTTCCCTTAATTGCTCTCTCCCACACCTTAGCTCGGAAGCACATTTTCAACCCTTAGTGATGCTTTAAAAGTGTGTCCTAATCCTAATGTGCTGCTTTGCTTCAGTAACAACACAGAAATGACCTTTCCTGTAGCAGTTCTTTTTATCACACACCAACACCAACACCACTACCAAGCTGATTCATCCTTCTCCGTCCTCTTCACTTCTTCTCAACACCTTACACCACCATCTTCCACCTTCCCAGCATCACCAAACACCCATCACCACCCGCGCCTCCCTCCGTGGGCGGCCCGGTAGCGGTGCCCAGTAGCAGTATCACCGGCCGCCCCCCACATTGTCTTAGCAGTGATCCCCTTGCGAGCCCGGCCGCCCAGACCCGCCATCGGACACCCTCTCAAAGGCTGCCGCTGCGATTCATTAAGCCCGTGTCAAAAGGACGCGGCGGCTGGGCTTTTCATGGGTGCCTTACGCCCTTCCTCCTCCAACGGTAGCTATGGAAGGCGTTTCAGAAGCTTTCCTTCAACCAAGGCGGGAAGAATGTTATCGCCGCTTGCTTTTTACGTCTGCTTTTCTGTATTAGGTCATCTGTGCGTGTTGACGTGCGTGAGGGTGTGAGGCGTAGGTGTGGCTTCTGCACCTTCTACCTGACGTTACGCTGAGGAGAGGTAGAGAGGCGATCTATAACGCTTGTATAGATATAATGGAAGTGTTATGGTGTGTCAATAGTGGTCAGTAACTTTAGAATGCAATATTGACTTTTTATTAGTGTATTTATTGTATTTATACGTAACATTTTTAGTGTTTATGTGACAGAGCTTTTTTTTGTATGCGGTAATGTATTCACTTTATTTTGTTTATATTCTATTGCGAAACATTAATTTATCATCATGAACGTCAACCTGTTTGTTATAAATTATGATGATATGCTTTAGTTTACTCGGTGTTTGTATGCAGTGTTTGTACCCGCAGTATTTTTTATCCCTGTGTCCTGCTGTGTGTGTGTGTGTGTGTGTGTGTGTGTGTGTGTGTGTGTGTGTGTGTGTGTGTGTGTGTGTGTATGTGTGTGTGTGTGTGTGTGTGTGTGTATGTGCGTGTGCGTGTGCGTGCGGCTATGTGAGTCTGCTCATAATGCCGTCAGCCTGATACACACACACACACACACACACACACACACACACACACACACACACACACACACACACACACACACACACACACACACACACACACACACACACAAAGCAGGTAGTTTCAGCGCACAGTCTTACGTAAAGGACGAGGAGCAGGTACGAGTCTTATCAAACACATCAGTACACAAGGGAAGGTAACTAGAGCCAACCCAATCTCTGACAAGGCTGCCCCAGGAAAGGCGGTGGGGAGGGAGGCAGGTTGGGGGGAGGCAGGACGTGGGGAGGCAAGTTGGGGGGAGGCTGGAGGGGGAGGCTGGAAATAGGGCACAGTAGCACACGTGTGATGATCGCTGGTAGGTACACAGGTGATACATATTATGGGCACACGAGCCTCGGGAACAAGTAGTGTGATGGGGAGGAAGGGCAACAAGACTGTGTGTGTGTGTGTGTGTGTGTGTGTGTGTGCGCGTGTGTGTGTGTGTGTGTGTGTGTGTGTGTGTGTGTGTGTGTGTGTGTGTGTGTGTGTGTGTGTGTCTGTGTCTGTGTCTGTGTGTGTGTGTGTGTGTGTGTGTGTCTGTGTGTGTGTGTGTGTGTGTGTGTGTGTGGGTGGGTGTGTCTGTGTGCGTGTGTGTGTGTGTGTATGGGTATGTGTATGTGTATTCATGATAGTAAGGACTAACTCCGATTGAATAACTGTCGCATTAGCAGGAAAGGTATTAAAATATAGACAATGCATACTATGGAATGTGACTTTCGGTCTTTCATAGTTCTCGACATATTTGAGACAATTAGGAAAGTTTACAATAACCTATTATGGAGGATAAAGTTTGACTCGTATTATGAATTATTAGAACTCATTAAGGGAGATCAGAACTTGGAATTATATGTTTGTCATAATCTTCCTTTTTAGACTGAAATCAAAACGTTTAAGGAAAGAATTTAAATCAGAGATACATCAATGTTTAAATGACATCTATCTTGAGGAACTAAAATCAAGCTATATGATAAACAAAACTAACGCTGAAAAAAATGTTGATTTGGACAAATAATCAGAACTGAAACGCGATATAAAGATTTGTCCAACAGATTCACTTTCCTTACACATGAAGAGTTGTTAGAAATTACCTTCCCTCACCAAGCCTATAGCAGCATGCACTCAACCACGCCAAGGAACTCCAGTAATCCCATCGGCTGCTCATTCCTCCCTAAAGGCTTGTGGAGGTCATCAGTACCCCACCTGAATCTACCCATTACATCCCCACCCCTTCTCCTGTCTTTCCCTCCTCTCCATCCCTATCCTCCCCAGCATCACCCTGATCTCGGTTCATCCCAAGGCGGCGCGTTTGATGTCGAGTGCATGCCGGTGGTGAAAATTAATCTTTTAATTGATGTAATTATTGCCATTAGTAGCGCGCGGGTCGGTAATTCAAGTCGGGGACGCAGGTGGAGTGTAGGGGAGGCCGGCGCGGGCTCAGGTGGATTAATTGATATGTTGTTATGCAGGGAGGAAATAATGAGAGGGTAGGGAGGGAGGGGGAGTGTGGAGGAGGAGGAGGTGGTGGTGGTGGTGGTGGTGGTGGTGGTGGTGGTGGTGGAGGTGGAGGGAGAGGGGTGCGCGGAAGCCTGGAGTGGCGGGATCTGTTTCACCGGCGCCTTTGATTCATTTTGATTTGTGCCCAGCCCTTGTGACGTC
>JAXIVD010002066.1:62500-68151 GCA_036785275.1 Cancer borealis
GCTGCAGGATCAGCAGGCGACATAATGGCTGGCGCGGGACGGTGACGGGGTGGGAGGATGAGACTCAGTGTGCTGATGTTTGTTTGTTGGTTTCAAATATAACAAAAAAAATGTTTATAAGTATTACATTACCAGGAATAGAATCAACATCAGCCTCCGTGCTGATCCTCCCTGTGACGGTAGGTAAGACTAATGATTGTTTTTTTTATTCATGATTCAACGCAAGAAGTAATCGAAAGATCGTTACATGCTTTGTGTTAAGGATGTACTCTCTGTAATCTGTCTTATTTGTTACTTTGAACAAGAAAACTTTGATTGTTAAATGTAAATTCAATAAGTACAGAATCGAAAATGATTACCATAGTTTGTGTTACATTTCATTTTATTTTTAATGGACAATATTAACGTGTTGTTGTCCGTGAGTGTCCCTCGCCAGGAGTCAGGGAAACCAACAAGGGTCTGACTGCCGCTCGCCGCAGCTCAGGTGTCGCCAGGCGGGTCGTTGACACTGAATGTTGACGGTCCTCGTAATGGTTGTCGTGAGGAATAGCATGAGACTCGGAGACTTAGATAATGTGACATTGGACGCTTATAGACGCCTGTTGGGCTGATCCTGGCGGCGCCAACACTGATGCACTGGAGTGGAGGCGAGACAGCACAGAATTTGGTTAGCTGTGAAGGGTAACATGAAAATATTATTAACATGATTACCTAACGTTGCAAAGGACGCGGCTACTTTTAAGATCAGAACAAATGTATACTTATGAAACCCTCTAGTATGTATACGTGGGAATATTATTTAAGTACAATATTATTTCAGTAGGGCATTCTCCAGGTCCAGTGTGTGGCTGCTTCTCATTGCCCGAGACAGAGGCTGTGGAAGTGGGCACAAGAGGATCATTTTACAAACAGGATCTCGCCCTTCTATCCGATTTTTTATATCTTTTCGATGCACACTTTGAGTCACTGTTGACAGAACATCGTTGAAGATGAAACTTCTTTATTGAGCAACTCCTTCATCACGGGCGGGGTGGGCTTGCCCTTCCCCCTCTTTGATGCCGCCGCGGGAGTGGTCGTGCCCCTCCCCCCTTTCTCCTCCCCCTTCCCTCCGTCCCTTCAGCCCTTCTCTACTGACCCGCCGGAAACCCCTACCTGATCAATCATTAAACCGGTGTTATCGAGAGGGAAAAAAGACTGAAGAGATTTTATTCTCAATGGGAGGGCCAGTTTCCGCCCTGTCGGAGGCACCTCAGACGACGGCCGCCCCACCTCGCCAAGATCTTTCCCACGCTGCAGCTCAATACGTGGGGCGGCGGTAGGGATGGGCGGCAGAGGTTCGGGCCAAGGGGGGCGAGGGAAGGGTATTATGATGAAGAGAAAGGATGACCGGAAAGTAGCAGTGGTTTGGATAAAGTAAGGAGAAAGAACATTGGGAGAGATAGAACAGAGAGAAATAAAGAACAGATGAATAGATAGAGAGATAGATAGATAGAAATAGATAGATAAATAGATAGATAGAGAGAGAGAGAGAAAGACCATCATTGGACATGTAGTAAATAAAAATAATAAAGCAACTAGACAAAACAAGCCATAGAATTACGTAAACTAAACAACCTAAGAAAAAAAAATTATAACAACAAAAATATCACGAAAATGCAGTAACACGATACCTCTAAAAAATATAAATGCTAAAAATAAAGGACACAATTTGCCTAGAAAGAGGAGGATTAAAAAGGGTGTGTAGAAGGGTAGCAAACTACAATGAGGGTTGTATGTGGTAGGAGTAACAGGAGGAGAGGAAGCGACCCTTAGCACTGGGAGGAGCGAGGGAGGGACACTGGTATAAGATGAAGCAGTAGGAGAGGGGAAAAGCAGGTCGTGGTGTGTAAGGTAAGTCGTCGAGGTTTTGGGGAACACTAGACAGGCGACAGAGCGAGAAGATTTAGCTCTGTAAAAATCTCACCCTCACCTTATCCTTCTTTTCTCCTACTCATCCTCCTCCTCTTCCCACCTACACGCTATTTCTCCCTCCTGTGCCTTAGTTACCTCATCTAACTCCCTCTCCCTCTTCCTCCCTCTTCCTCACTCCTTCTCTCCTTTCTCGTATCTCCCTTATCCTTCCTTCACGCTTTCCTCTCCGTTTCTTTTACCGTGGCGTTGAAATTCACACGTTTTCTGTTGGATTTACATGGATGAATAACGAAAGAAGACTTCAAAAATTTCGTGTTTTGGAAGTATTTGAGTTAAAACAAGTATTTATTTAAGAATTACTGGAATAGAAGGGAACGTAGAAGGAAGGAAAGACGAGGAATGAGAGGAGACGTGGAGTGAGGAAGAGAAGAGAGACTGAGAGGGAAGGAGAGCAGGGGGAAGGGTGATCCTCTGAGCCTTGCGTGACTCCAGTCTTACCATTGCAGATACACAGGCCAGGGAAGGCTTAGACCAGAGCTTAATTTGGACTTAAACAGGGATTAAGTTGATCGGGTGACACCACTCCTCTTCCTTCTCCTTCTCCTCCTCTTCCCCTCTCTCCTCCTCCTCCTTTCCCCTCTCCCCTCTCCTCCTCCTCCTCTTCAAGCTAAAATGAAATCCTTCTTTTCCCAGATTTTTTTCGCTTGGGCGCCTTGGTGGTCGACTTTGGCTTATTTTACTTGCCTCCTAAACTATGTTAATAATGATGATACTTGTAATAACAAAAAAAAAACATAAATAATAATAATAATAATAATAATAATAATAATAATAATAATAATAATGGTGATGGTTTGTATCACTATCTACATTCTGTCTTGCATTGAAATCTCTGGAATCTCAAAACAATGCAAACACCGCCACACTTGAATTGCCTGACAGACAAACACCCAAACAAAAAGGAAATGCATGTCAGGCTTCTAAGTATTCATCTAGTGACGTATTTCAGACAGACAGATAGTGGAGGGAAGCTAACTGGTCTTTTAGTCAAGCAATGTGGAATAAGTTAATGCGGTTTAAGATTTGATGTTATATGAATGTTGTAAATCTTGTTGAATGAGTTTTGTTTATTTTTACATAGTCTTCCATTAAGTTTGACTCACACTGGAAAAAAAAATAAATATGGAACACAAGATCGAGCAGCAAGTAAAGGCTCTTAATAATACTGTTTGCCTCATCCTCGCCTCAGACTCTCCCTTCTTCTCTTCCTTTCCTCTTCCTCATTCACTCATATCGACCCTTAGACCCTCATTTTCCTACTTTTCACACTTATAATTTCCTCCCTCTTCATCTCAATCTCTTCCTTCCTCCTCATCCTCTCTCTCCTAACAGTTTCTCTTTCGCTCTTACCCTCCTCTTCCTCCACATCCTCCTCCTCCTTTACTCCCTCCCTCTCCCCTCCTTTGGGTGTTGGATCTAATCGTGTACCTCCATCCTACATTCCATCTGGCAAGTGAGAAAGATTTGGCGGTGATAATTCCCTTTCATTTGATGTACTTACGGTGTTTTTTTCTTCTATTTTTTTTTTTCATCCTACGATCCAGTTACTTTTTTTTATGCTCAATATATTTTGGTGTGTACATTTTTTTTTTTCACTTCATAGTAATTTGGTGCGTGTGGTTTTTTTTTTTTACTATTATATTATTTCTTGGAATGTTTTTTTTTTTTTATGATATATTTTGGAGTTTGCGTGTCTGAGCTTGCACATGTGATAGCAAAAGTTATATTAGGTCATTCTTTTTCCCTCTCATTTTTTCCTTCTCCTCTTCCTCGTCCTCGTCTTCCTCCTCCTCGTCTCTGGCACTTCACATGACGGCCTTCCATTACCCGTCATGTGAACGCAGCTGTTGCTTGACTGTATCTCCTCCTCCTCCTCCTCCTCCTCCTCCTCCTCCTCCTCCTCCTCCTCCTCCTCCTCCTCCTCCTCCTCCTCCTCCTCCTCCTCCTCCTCCTCCTCCTCCTCCTCCTCTTCCTCCCTTCCCTCCCTCCTCCCTCCCCGGTCCTTTCTTTCCTCCGTGCTAGCAAGAGAAAGGACCAAGCTTCGCGCCGCCCTAAGAGACTCCAAATCAATCGCGCGGTGACGAGAGGAAGATGGATTTTCATATGGATTAATTCCCTTTTGGTGAGGGATTTACGGGTCCGATGCGGGAGTGAATGCCTTGAAGGGAACCGGACTCAGGGGTTTTATCTGCCGGAGGGACTGTCTGTGGGAGAGGTGTTGGGAGGCAGGCACCCACTCTCCACCGTGGGAGAGGCTGAGATGAGTGAGAGAAAGAGAGAAAGGGCGAGAGAGAAAGGGCAGAGAGAGGTAAAGGGGAGGGGAGTTTTTGCCCCCCTCTAATTACTGCACAGTTGATGCAGTTCCCAGCCTCCCCTCTGTACTGGTTCCTTTCTCTCTCTCTGTCCCTTTCTCCCCGGCTTCTCCTACTCCTCCCTCCCTTCCCTCCTATCTTAGCCCGCCTGGTCAGTCTTACGTGGCCCACCTGCAGTTATAATGGGCTACCCCAAGTACCCCCTAGCCTCCCCTCCCCCCCCTTCTTCCTCCCTTGCCCCTACTCCTAAAAGCCCCCTTGTGTGATTCAACTTTGTTTATCATAGAGTCAAGCTATTTATTGTAACTGTTGAATTTTTTTTTTTTTTTTTTTATGTTTTGTGTGTGTGTGTGTGTGTGTGTGTGTGTGTGTGTGTGTGTGTGTGTGTGTGTGTGTGTGTGTGTGTGTGTGTGTGTGTGTGTGTGTGTGTGTGTGTGTGTGTGTGTGTGTGTTCGTAATTTTCCTAATGCGTAATCATATTTTTTCTAAGATGAGGTGCTGCTTGAACTTAGTGTTACTGGACTTGTTAGATAATAATCGGTACTGGTGGTGATGGTGATGGTGGTGGTGGTGGTGGTGGTGGTGGTGGTGGTGGTGGTGGTGGTGGTGGTGGTGGTGGTGGTGGTAGTAATTTAATGGTGATATTCGTGGTGTCATTCGAGTCTGAGCAGATAATAATAATGATGCCTGTAAGGTAGTGGTGAGGATAGTGTTGGTGATGATGGTGATGGTGATGATGGTGATGGTGGTGGTGATGATGGTGATGGTGATGGTGATGGCGGAGGAGACAGACGGAGCGACACACTATGGATGGGCGTGGCGTGGAGGGGCGGCTGGCTAAGACAGGACATTGGAGGGGTGAAGAATGAGAGAAAGAGAGAGAAAGAGAGAGAGGGAAGAAGGGAGGGAATGAGTGAGTCTCCACACTGCACCTCTCCTCCTCCTCTTCCTCCTCCTCCTCCTCCTCTTCCTCCTCTCCTCCTCCTCCTCCTCCTCCTCCTCCTCCTCCTCCTCCTCCTCCTCCTCCTCCTCCTCCTCCTCCTCTGCCCCAGCTAATCCCTTTTTTGCCCTCGCTACCCTGAGAAATAATAATATCTAGCCATTGATGAGATAAGAGGAGATACGAAGAAGATAATGAACAGCCTTCCCCCCGACCGGTATGCGGGAATAATACAGCAGGCGGGGCGGGGCGGGGCGGGGCGGGGCGGGGCAGGCGGGATGGGGCGGGGACGGGGATGGGGATGCGGCAGTAGGGAAGGAAGGTCTGTGTTTTGGAGAAGCTGCCCAGCGTTGAAAGTGGGGGAAGGGGGGGGGTTACGAGGGTACCAAGCGTAACACGGCAGCTCATGATCCCTCCTCCTCCTCCTC
>JAXIVD010002067.1:7500-68136 GCA_036785275.1 Cancer borealis
TGTGTGCACGTCCAACAGTGTCTGCCTTGAATGCCTTCAATATAGTGCTGCGCATTTATACTCGTGCGTCGTTTTGACTTTTGGCAATAGTGTTTGTTTATGCAATATGAGTGTGAGTTACAGTAGTAGTAGTAGTAGTAGTAGTAGTAGTAAAAGTAGTGGTAGTAATAGTAGTAGTAGTAGCAGTAGAAGTAGAAGTAGTATACTACTACTACTACTACCACTTCTTTTACTACTACTACTACTACTACTTTTACTACTACTACTACTACTATTACTACTGCTACTACTACTACTACTACTACTACTACTACTACTACTACTACTACTACTACTACTACTACTACTACTACTACTACTACTACTACTCCTCCTCCTCCTACTCTATTACTACTATCCTATTACTACTACTACTACTACTGCCACTACTTTTACTACTAAATGTTACTTAATGTTAACAAGTGTAGCATTATGAGCGTAGGTAAAGGTAATAGGTCTGTAGACTACACATTAAATGACGATACCTTAGGAAGGTCATATAGTGTGAGGGACTTAGGAGTTCAAATAAGCAGTGACTTGCGCCCCAGGGAACAGTGTATTATAGCTAGAAATAGGGCCAACAAGGTACTGGGATTTATTAGGTGTGTGACAAATAGGAGTTCTGAGGTTGTATTTAGCGCTAGTTAAACCCCACCTAGATTATGCAGCCCAATTTTGGTTCCCTTATTATAGGAAGGATATAGGCTCCTTGGAGAAGAATGACCAAGATGATTCAGGGGCTGAGAAATTTACCCTACAAAGATAGGTTAAAACGTCTTAATCTCCACTCCCCAGAGAGAAGGAGGGCAAGAGGGGATATGATTGAGGTTTTCAAATGGGTAAAAGGAATTAATAAGGGAAACATTGATCAGGTTTTATAATTTAGTAGTCAGGACAGGACACGTGGAAATGGGTACAAGCTAGAAAAACTTAGATTCAGGACAGACATAGGTAGATATTGGTTCACTAACAGAGTCGTGAACAATTGGAATAGGCTGGGTAGACGCGTAGTAAGTGCTGAGTGAATAGGTAGCTTTAAAAAAACGGTTGGATCAGAGTATGGATAGGGATGACAAGTGGGATGGCTAAATATTGGATTATTCCAAGGGTGGGGGACAAGGAACTGCTTCGTGTAGGTCATTAACTGGCCTCTTGCAGTCTCATAATTTCTTATGTTCTTACTACTACTATTACTATTACTATAGTAGTAGTAATAGTAGTAGTAGTAGTAGTAGTAATAGTAGTTATAGTAGTAGTGATATCATGATACTATTTTGTACCAACCATCGCTATGGCTTCAGCTTCACCTTAGTCCTTTTAGGTACACCAAGGACGCCTGTAACCTGACTGTCATGTTAGATACGTACCAACTCTCCATCACTAAGCAAAAAAAAGACTACAGATGAAATGTAATTAATAGTTCAATGTTACTAATGTTGAACCCAAGCTTTAACGTTATAACACTAAATATGTGAATGCACTCTACTATCTTTCGTATACGATGAAAAAATTGTATGTATTTCTTATATATCAATAGTTAGTATAACCCATTATTAAAAAAAAAAGTACTAACATTTAAAGAGAAGATATACGATTACTAATTTATTTGACTATATACGAAGGTTAAGCCGGAGCCACAGCCGGGATGGTTTATTTACCTGGGAAGGCTGAAAGGCCAAGCAGAACGCGAGGACAACGTATTAAACTGTGTTACTGTATATATTGGCGCTGGATGTGGGGGGAGAAGATATTCCACGGAGAGAAACAGACAAGTAAGTAGCTGTAATAAGAGTACTGAACATCGCCAAACCAGGTCCAGGAAGGAAGGAGAGGGCGTGAGGACACAGTGCTCACCTACTAGTGACAGGTAAGCAGACTCAACACTCGTAGACACACACACACATACACACTACACACCACTCGCTAGGTTATATTGCAGTTGTACCCAATGCACTACTTCATTATTCTCGACTTACAAATGTTGATATAATTATTTTGGATATTTATTTACTATATAGCTACATACACTCCTTGAACATAAGAATATAAGGAAGCTACAAAAGGCCCGGATGCCTGCACTAGTATAAGTCTAGTTCCTGTTACTCCAATACTCCCTTATTACCTACATCCACTTCTCATCCCTATCTATAAAGTCGTCTAGTCTTCTCTTAAAACTCCCTATCATCTGTGCACTAACTATCTGCTGACTGACTCTGTTACAATCATCTACCACCCTATTTATCAACCAATTTCTGCCTATTTCTTTACTGAATCTACATTTTTCTAGTTTGAATCCGTTATTTCTTATTCTATCCTGACTACTGATCGTAAGAACTTTTCCTACATCCTCCTTATTAAAACCCTTCACCCACTTAAATACTTCAATCAGATCTCCCCTTACTCTACGTCGCTCCAGTGAGTGTAATTTATAAAGCTTTAGTCTCCTTTCAAAACTAAAATTGCGAATCCCTTTTATCATTTTGGTCATCCTTCTCTGCACTGACTCTAACAAAATTATATACATTCTACCACTAACACCACTACTGCTACTGCTACTGCTGCTACTACTACTACTACTACTACTACTACTACTACTACTACTACTACTACTACTACTACTGCTATTACTACTACTACTACTGCTATTACTACTACTACTGGTACTATTAATGATAATGATGATACCAGTCTAATTTATGATAATAATAATAATAACTAATTGGTAGTTACTTACTTTGGTGGATTTGGTTGATTCATGAAATATATAAAAAAAAGTTGTAGAAAAAATAAGAGCACAAACAAACAATATAAACTACATGAAGAAATACAATTATGTTACATCACAGACAAGTGTTACACAACCCTAACTACATCCTTCACTCCCCCAGACTGGCTTAGGTCATCCCTCGGGGCACCACAGCGATGGGTGACACAGCTCTGAGGGCATGGGTGGGGCAGCAGCTGCACCGGGTGATGGGGATGAGTGATGCCACCCTGGCCGAGTACCTGATAGAGTTGTGCCGCCGCCGCAAGTCAACCTCACACGTGCTGGCCGAGCTCAAGGAGGAAATACCTGTTGATAGCAAGATTGAGGCATTTGTGGAGGAACTGTGGAGGCGTGTCAAGGGAGGTGAGTGCTGTCTGTGTGTGTGTGTGTGTGTGTGTTTACCAAAGGTGGGCATCAAACCGTTACTCTGTTAATCCTTAATTAATTAAGTTAACACTTTTATTAACAATTTAACTTTTATCTTAACTTTGGAAATCATTATCTTCTGTTACATTTAACTTCCGCTAACCCAAAAATTTCATAAAAATTGGTAAATGTTTAAAAGATTTATTATTTTCAGATTTTCAATACATACTAAATTTATGAAATCAGCCTTTTTTAGTTTTTTTTTACGTTAAAACTATAAAATCTGCCTTTTTTTTTACTCTAAAGCAAAAAAACTATAGGCTTTGGGTTCTAAATCCCTTAAAAACACTCCTAGAAAGGCTGATTTTATAGTTTAGGTTCTTTTCAAAGGTGGTTTTAAAGCAAAAACTGAATTTTTTCTATAATAAAAATTAATGTTAACGGTTTATCGATAACTTCTGTTACATTTTTAAAAAACTATCTGATTAATGGTTATCAAAGTTAATTTTTTGGTTAACAGATTAATGGTTAACAAAGTTAACTTTCTGATTAACGGCGCCCACCACTGATATTTACCTAGTTGTAGTATACAGGGCCTGAGCTGCACTCGTGTAGTCCTGTCTCTGTATCTATGTTTGTCTAGTTTTTCCTTCAGTTGATGTACATTCTTTGCCATTATCACCTCTTCCTTCAGTCCATTCCAAGTATCTATACTTCTTTGGGGAAAACTGTACTTTTTTGTATCTTTCAAACAAATTCCTTTTTGCTATCTTATTATGTCCCCTCAAATGTCTAGCCTCTCCTTTTCTTCTCAATATTAGGTCTTTTCTATCTGTTTCCTGCAGGCTGTTCATCAATTTATATATTATAATTAAGTCACCTCTTTCTCTTCTTTCTTTCAGTGTTGTTAAGTGCATTTCTTTTAATTTTTCCTCATATGGTAGGTCTTCCAATTCTGGCACCATCTTAGTTGCAATTCTCTGTATTCTTTCTAATTTCAACACATGCTTTTCCTTGTGCGGGGACCATATTACTTCTGCATATTCCAGTTTTGGTCTGATCATTGTAGTTATAATTTTTCTCACATATCTTTATCTAGGAAGTGAAAACCCATATGTATATTCCTTAGCATCATGAATGTTAACAAATATTTCATCTATAAGTTTCTCTGGTGATAAGTTGTTCTGTTGTACCAATCCCAAATATCTTTTATATTTTTTATTGATATAATACTTTGTTCTAACTTATTATAGATGTCCATGTGTATGTCATTTCACTCTTCCCATTTCCAATACACGGCATTTTTTTTTTTGCATTAAATTCCATTTCCCATGACTTGTTCCATTCATGTATCTTGTTTATATCATTCTGTAACTGCAATCTTTCTGGTGTTTGATCCTCCTGAGTAATTTCGCATAATTAGAAACAGACTTCAGTAACTGTTTCAAATCTAAATATATGCAATTCACCCATACATCTCATTTGTGTCTGTATGTAGTATATATATATATATATATATATATATATATATATATATATATGTATGTATGTATGTATGTATGTATATATGTATATATATATATATATATATATATATATATATATATATATATATATATATATATATATATATATATATATATATTCAGTAAAAACTTAATAGATTGGTGACACATAACCTTCCTGTTTTGAATTAGAATTGTTATTATTCCTTCTCTTTCTAAGTAATCAGTCCATTGTTTCTTGATAACTTTTTCACAGTCTATGCTGGTAAATAACACTGGTCTATATAATTGATAATTAAGTGGGAGGGGAGCAAGGTTTTAAGTTGAAGGAGTAGAGGTTGGGGTGTCAGGGTTTAGTAAAGAAAAATCATTACTCACTGGCACTCAAGGAACTACACTCGGGGTGAGGGAAGTGGAAAAGGAAGAAGCAAGAAATGGAGATGAAGAGAGAATTATAGCATTTGAAAAAGGAATTATGAATGAACTTTTAATCACTTATTCTAACAAATTTACATTAAAGACGTATAACAATAACCATCCCCAAAATAAAAAGAATACCACACATCCAACAACAAAAAAAAGGTGGGTTGGATTAAAATTCTTTCATACCGTGATTGAAGACTACTTTAATCTTTGAGCAGCCATCTGTGTGTGACTGGGCACCTGTGCTTACCTGTGTGTCCTAATCAGATAACTCAATCAATCTTTACTGTTCTTCAGGTGGCAGCAGCAGCAGCAGTGGTGGTGGAGGGGCAGGATCAAGCAGGAGTGAGGCAGGACAGAGGAAACGTAAGGCTAAGGAGGTCAGCTCAGACTCCGAGGGTGAGGGTCCGCAGCTGCTTGGAGTGCCTGGGAGGATGAAGGAGGAACTGACGGAGGAGCAGCAGCGTGTTATGGACTTGGCTGAGCGTGACGAGTACGCCAAGCGACTACGGCGGCGAGACGAAGATCGCACCAAGAATGTAGCTGAGAAGGGTGACCAAAAGGCATTTGAGGAGGCTGCCCGTCGCCTCCAGATAGAGAAGGAGGACCGCACCAAGGCCCTGCCAAAGCTGCGGGTGGAGTCACGACGGAAGTACCTCGTCAAGCGGAAAGATGACAAGATCAAGGAGCTGGAGGCAGACATCAAGGACGACGAATACCTTTTTGAGGAGGAAAACTTGACAGAGAAGGAGCAAAAGGAGCGGGATTACCGGCGGTCAGTGCTGCAGTTGGCCAAGGATTACGAGAAGGTGAGGGATGCAGAGAACGTGCAGCGCTACGTCATGCCAGAGGAAGGGGCCAGCGTGGATGACTCCTATGTGGAGGTGGATGAGAGGGAAAAGAAGCGTGGGTACGAGCAGAGGAAGTGGGAGGAGGACCAGATGAGGGGGACGGCACTTTCCTTTGGGGCTCGGGACAAAGCTAGGCGACACCAGGAGCACGAGAAGGAATACAACTTGGTGCTGGAGGACGAGATAGAGTTCATCAAGTCCTTACCACTCAAGGGCACACGCAAGAAGACCAAGAAGAAGAAGAAGAAGGAAGACTCAGACTCTGACTCAAGCACCTCATCCTCAGAGGGGGATGATGACGATGATGAAAATGACGACGAGGAACCAATGATGGCTGCAATAGATAACAGTAAAATGACCATACAGGAGGTGAGACGCAGCCTCCCAGTGTACCCTTTTAAAGAGTCCCTCTTAGCAGCCATCCGAGACCACCAGGTACTCATCGTGGAGGGTGAGACAGGCTCTGGCAAGACCACACAGATCCCCCAATATCTGCATGAGGCAGGATACTGTGATGATGGCAAGAAGGTGGGTTGCACACAGCCTCGGCGAGTGGCAGCCATGAGTGTGGCGGCCAGAGTAGCAGAGGAAATGGGCAAGAAACTGGGTAATGAGGTGGGTTACAGCATCCGATTTGAGGACTGCACTAGTGAACGCACCCGCATCAAGTACATGACGGATGGGATGCTGCTGCGAGAGTTCCTGCTTGACCCAAGTCTGGAGGGTTACAATGTAGTCATTGTGGATGAGGCACACGAACGCACCTTGCATACTGACATTCTCTTTGGCCTCCTCAAGGATGTGGCTCGCTTCAGACCAGACCTCAAGCTGCTTGTCTCCAGTGCCACCCTCGATTCAGAGAAGTTCTCAGACTTCTTTGACGAGGCGCCGGTGTTCCGCATTCCCGGTCGTCGTTATCCTGTGCACGTCTACTACACCCGCAGCCCCGAGGCAAACTACATTGAGGCAGCAGCCGTAACGGTGCTGCAGATCCACATCACACAGCGGCTTGGAGATGTCCTGGTCTTTCTCACTGGTCAGGAGGAGATCGAGGCCTGTCAGGAGATACTGACAGAGCGCGTCAAAGCCCTGGGCAGTCGCATACGTGAGTTGATCATCCTGCCCATCTACGCCAACCTTCCATCTGAGATGCAGGCCAAGATCTTTGAGAAGACGCCCCCGGGAGCTAGGAAGGTCGTGCTAGCCACCAACATTGCTGAGACCTCATTGACCATTGACGGCATTGCCTATGTCATTGACCCTGGGTATGCCAAACAAAACTACTTCAATGCCCGCAGTGGCATGGAGTCTCTGGTGGTGGTGCCTATTTCCAGGGCCTCGGCCAACCAGCGGGCAGGGCGGGCTGGCAGGGTGGGGCCTGGCAAGTGCTTCCGCCTGTACACCAAGTGGGCGTTTGAGAATGAGATGGAGGAGAACACCGTCCCAGAGATCCAACGGGTCAACCTTGGCAACGTGGTGCTGCAGCTCAAGTCCCTCGGCATCAGTGACCTCATCAACTTTGACTACCTTGACCCACCACCAGCTGAGACTCTCATCCTGGCCATGGAGCAGCTGTATGCCCTCAAGGCACTCAACCACAAGGGGGAACTAACTCTCACTGGCCGCAAGATGGCCGAGGTGCCGGTGGATCCCATGATGGCACGAATGATCCTCGCTGCCAGCCAGTTTGGGGTGGTGGAGGAGATATTGACGGTGGCAGCAATGCTGTCTGTCAATGGGGCCATATTCTATCGGCCAAAGGACAAGGCCATCCATGCTGACACTGCCCGCAAGAACTTCTTTCATCCTGACGGGGATCACCTCACCCTCATGAATGTGTACAATGAGTGGGCGGGCACCGAGTACTCATCCCAGTGGTGCTACGAGGTGTTCATTCAGCACCGCTCCATGAAGCGTGCTCGGGATATCCGTGACCAGCTGGCAGGCTTGATGGAGCGTGTTGAGATCCAGCTTTCCACCAACCCCTCAGACTCTATCAGCATTAGGAAGGCCATAACTGCTGGGTATTTCTACCACGTGGCTCGGTTTAGCAAGGGTGGAATGTACAAGACAGCAAAGAAGGGCCAGACAGTCATGATGCATCCCCAGTCCTGCCTGGCCGAGGACCTACCACGCTGGGTGGTGTATCACGAGCTTGTCCTCACCACCAAGGAGTACATGCGTAATGTAGTGGTGATTGATGGCAAGTGGTTGCTGGAGGTGGCGCCGCACTACTACAAAGACAATGAGGTGCAGGACACAGCCTCCAAAAAGATGCCAAAAGTGAAGGGCAAGGCGAGGGAGGACCTCAAGAAAGAATATACAGAACCTGTGGCTTAATGTTGGTGGCAGGTGAGGTGGAAAAGTGTCAGGTGGAGGAGGAGTATAAAGATGTGTATATGTGTAGAGAAATTATAAAATATGTGTGAGAAGTCTTAGTCTTTCCTCACTATTGGAAAAGAGCACATTATTACTTCCTGAAAGTACTGAAAAACTGTGACTTTGTCCGAGAATAGGAGGAAGACTGATAAAACTGCAATGAAGACATGAATTATGAGAATGAAGGCTCTTACACCATTCAGTGCTGCTGAGACAAATAATGAAGTCACTTATCTAAGGCATTGAAGAAAATGTGCAAAACGTTCCTTTATATCTTTACTGGTGCGTATAAACCTTGCATACATAAGGCCTGGTACAGTAAATCCCTTGATTGGCCTCATTAATCTTCATACAGGAATTGAGCACACTAGTTATGGGTATAATGTTCTTCCAGCCACTGAGCTCCTTTTCAAAAACCTATGTTTAGCTCAGTGGGTGAAGGGATGTGTTATGTTGGATGCATGTTCTGCTTGAAAGAAAACACGAAACTAGCAGATAATTAATGAAATAGGTTAAATTTGGAGCTTTGAAAATAACAATTATTGACATTGATTAAATGTAGCAAGTCTAGTAACAAAATTATATATCAGATAATTGGGTTAAATTGAGGAGGTTTTGAGGATAACAGATAAATGAAATGGTTTGAATAGAGGCAGCAAGCTATAGGGAACCAGAGCTTACAATGAAAGGAAGTACAACACTTGGAGAAAGCACACTATAGCTGGAACTGATATGGTGACTGGACCACACCTGCAGGATATAGATATATTTTTCTATGGTATGAGCGAAACTATTGTTAATGTGTGTATGCTTGGGGGGTGGGGGGTGGGGGGTGGGAGTAACTAAGACAGCATCAGCACGAGTGAGTGTAAATAGTCACATATAAATCATCGTTTGCTTCTTTCTGTGTGCCATTACCACCATCACACGTCACTTGGCCTTGGTAACTAAACATATTATCTACATACTGGAGAGCCTATCACATCCTCTTTAAATGGAAATATTTCGATGTCTACGAACACATCAGAGCATCACTGTTCTCTAACTTTAAAATGACTTCATCAGTAAAGCAAATGATGAGCTAATTACAGTATTCCCAGCACTGAGGCATTACTGGACATCTTTTTAGGGGAAGCCATAACATAAATAATGGTACACCTTCACTCTCCTCATCACAGTGCTGAGGGTTGTGTCTGTTGCCACTTTGTATCAAAATTATCAAGACAATTTGAGGAGCAAAAATATCCGCCTTCATTAGTAAAGAGACATTAATCCATAAACTGGTTCACCTCCGCTTACTACTGATGTGATAATGAACAGAGCAGCTCAGATTACATATAAATACAGAAACACTTCCTTCAGGTTTAAATTTAGGCCTATAACCCATATAACCTTCAGTGTGAGATGCAGGGTAAATTATAATTGAATTTGATACTAAACATAGACATTGAAGCTGGATGGCGTGGCAACTTACATATCAAAATACAATTATAATGCCACAACACTTCATCGTCTTGATCACAAAATAAAGCATATACACACAAAACAAAAAGCAATAAAAATATTACTCCTACGTATCTCTTGATAACTAATTTACACAAAATAATGCTCAATATAAATATTCCCTCAACTCTGATGACTGGATCAAACTGAATAATAAAAATATAGCACCAGGTAGGCACTAAGATTTAACACACCTGACGTCTCCTATACATGTGATGACTGACCCCTAACAGGAGCAGGTCATCCTAAACTCCACCACAGCATATCAGGTGAGTGATGACCCGTCCAAACAAGCACATCCCTCACACCACACCTTGCAAGTCGCATCCTGCCCACCTCACAATGTATATTGCAATGTTTTAAGGCGCTGGCTACCTTACTAACAAGGAAAAGAGAGAGAGAGTTATTTATTCTGAATCAATCTACTATGCATCACCACTACACCTCACAGCTGAGCATCACACATCCACCCTGAGGAACACAGTCCAGGACACCGCCATTACAGTGAAGGCTTACTTAATACACCAAAATTATTAAACACAAGAATAATGTTTGGATTCTACTAATTCATAGAAACATTGCAAAACAAAAATAGGCTTCCACACATTTAGCCGAGGAACATCTTACTAAACAAATATAATGTTGAGCTTCACCAATGAGCAGGAGAACCTTACTAAACACAAACATAATGCTGTCCTTCCATACACTTCACTAAGGAACAGAAGCTGGTAGGTTGTTTCTCTCCCCAATAATTTGATGCAGCTTCTGACATCTGTGTTAGAATGAAAGGAATGATCAGTATCACACACGTGGGTGAGGCACCTCCTTCCTCACACTACGATACACACACACATAAGAACATAACAAAATAAGGAGGCTGGAGGCGGCCAGTTGACCTACTCAAGACAGCTTCTGTGCGTCTAATACTTACAATCTGTTTTCTTCCTCCATAAATGCGTCTAATCTTTTCTTAAAAAATATCTACTGTGCTTCCACTTACCACATGCTTGCTGAGTATGTTTCACTCCTCTACTACTCTATTAGTGAACCTTTTTTTCTCTCTTTCCTCAATCTGAAGTTATCAAGCTTGAAACTATTTGTTTGTGTTCTAACTTACTCTTTGTCTATGATTACTTGTTTATATTCCCTGTTGAAGGCTTTGACCCATTTCAACACTTCTATTAGATCTCCCCTTACCCTACACACACACACACACACACACACACACACACAGGACATCCTCCAGCCACCCTAGTGCCCTTATATGGTGAGGTTCATGCAAGTGTGTTGCATTGAGTGATGAAACTAATTTCTGGTTATTACATCAAGTATGAGTGTAAGGTGAAGGAGAGTGGCTCATCTACTTCTTCTTTGACTGTATGGTTGTTTACTAAAGCCACACCTATACTACTGACCTTTTCCTGTGTTACCCACATAGGAACTTAACACTGCCACGTGCACATACCTACATGAGTGCAGCAGCACACGTGTATGTCAACGTGTACAACTAGCCGCACATACACACCATGGCCAATGGGCCACTGCTGTCTCTACACTCCTGCTGAGTCATCCATTCACATGAAGAAGTCAAACTTTGGTCCTCTGGGGTTCCTTGGACGTCCCGGAGGCATGAAGGGGGGCTGGTGGGGCCGTCCAGGATGGAGTGGCCCCATGGGTCCTATGGGTCCTATGGGCCCTAGGGGATCAGGCATCTCTGGATACACCCCTGGCATTGGGGGTATCTCACCTGGGAAGTAGGGGCTGTCAGGATCCATGAAGGGGTTGGGTCGTGGGTGCAGTGGGTATGGTGCTAAGGGGTTGGGGTAGCCTGGGCGGTGTGGGGGCATGAAGGGCCCCTCAGGGTACATACCAGGAATCACAAAATGGCCTTCCTTTAGCAGCTTCTCTCGCTCCTTCTGGCACTGCAGTGCCACCTTATACTTGGCCTGCCAGTCCATCTCACCGGCTGGGCCGGCTGGTGTACCCATGCCAGGGAAGTCCCGGCGGTACAGGTTATGCCACAGCCTGTTGTCAGCCAGTACAGCCTTAAGACGGCGGCAGGTGCTGGCTAAGGCCAACACACCCCGGTAGTCAAGCTTGGCAGCCAGTGTCAGAACCAGTTCCTGTGGCAGGCCGGCCATATGCCAGGGTGCCGGCACTCCCAGAGCCTGGTGGGCTGCCACCTGCAGTGGGAGCAGCACGGCATCACGCAGCCGCCGGGACAGCAGAGCCACACCCACCATGTCCTTGGGAGCAACACAGCCACTGGCTGTGCCCTTGAGGTGGTCTGCCATGACAAAGCTGTGCTTCACCTCTCCTGCCTGCTCAGGGAAGCTGGCCATCACTTGCTTCTGTTGACCCACATCCATAAGTACCAGTTTGCATCGGAAGGTGGGGTGGGCGGTGCTGCGGTAAGGAAACACAGCCACGGCCTCGGCCCAACCCGGGGGAGGGTCTGCAGCCCCATCCAGCTGGAAGCCACACTCTAGCATGGTGAGGTGCAGTACCAGGTTGAGGGCACCACTCAGACTGGCTGGACCACACTGGCCAAGCACCTCCTCCAAGGCTACTGGGGCTGTGCCATCCACTGCCTCCATAAGCAATTCCCTTGGCCACTGCTCCCCACCACTCCTCATGGCCCCATCAGCCCCTGCCTCACCCACAACTGACTTGGTTGGCTGTGGGTTAGCTGCAGATTGGCTGCTTGGGAGAGGTGTGGGGAGCCTCGGCTCAGATTCGGGTTTGGGGAATTCCTTTGGGGCTGAGGAGGCTTGTGGAGGTGTGGCCAAAAGGGGTGCCTGGTGGGCAGGGCCAGGCTGCACCACAGTCAGCAGATCCCCTTGCACCACCCCAAGGCTGGCCAGGCAGGTGTCATCCTGCCCACCCAGCGCATCCGTCCCGTTGAGGCTGACGGCCAAAGGCTCCCTGTGGATGAAAGGTTCCTTCACTCACACAATACAGAAGCAGAACACTAGAGGGATTGTGAATGGCAGAACGCTGGCTGTAAGATGTTTACTGTATTTTATGATAATTTTCAATATATTTTTACTTTCTACATTTACTTCAAAAGAATGCAGGACCAAGTGGGTGTTATGTGTGCTGATTTGATATCTACTCTTAGGAATGTGGAAAACTACCACTTTCTGTTGAAAACTTATTAAACCAAAGACAAATCTTAAATAAGACAAATACATGGTGACCACCACACTTAAAACACTTTATGGCAAACTTGCTGAGCAAGGTTTTCAAATTGTCATTAACAAATACCAAAATACCAAAAGAAACACTCCAAAGTTACCCCCTCACCTTCTTCACCTTGTTGAACAATAACCAAAGCACAAAGTGGACTAAACTAATCAAATGTTACTTTGAAAAGATGAACCTAAACTTGAATCCAGTGGAACCTCGGGTTACCAATGCTTCTCATCATCAACAAATTAGTTTATGAACAAATCTTTTGAGCTAAAAATGTTTTTCAGGTGATGAACATGCAAGCCAACAATAACATGGGACGACAAGCTGGGGGTATTGGCGGGAGAGTGTCAGTTGAGGTGTAGCTTTTGCTCTATAATCATTCCTGCTCAAATTCACCCTCATTTCTATTGAATTGAATTAAAAAAAAAAAAAAAATTAAATAAGCCAGCATGGACCCAAAGCAGCGCAATGATAACAGCAAAGTGAAAAGAAAAATCACCAGAATCATAATAGAGGTGACCTAACCTCATTACTTTCTCTACTTCCTCCTCAAATTTAGTTTCCTCAACCTCATCATTTAGCTGTTTTAGTATTTCCTTTATGCTTCGTTTCTTCTTTTATTCCCTTACTATTACATCCTTTTTGTTCTCTGAAGTAAGTATATATGAGTGAAATTAAATTTAAAAATTATTTGCGACGGGAACAACTCAGATTCATTCAAAATGCATCAAACTTTACTAGAAAAACATAGTTTAATCCAGCAGTGAGAGACTGGCTACTTCTTAATATTTACCATAATTTCTAGGTTTGGGAAGGTTAGATATAATTGTATAATTCTATGTGTTTTACTGGTCTAGGGATTTATTTTGGTGGTCCATTTTCCCCTTATATGTGTATTCCTCTTTTCAAAAAACCTGATTACCCAACAGGTCCCAAGTTTGTTGGCTTTAGGAAGAAAATACACAAGTAATCTTTTAAAAAAATAAAGAAAGAAAATAAACATTGGAAGGTAAATTATGGATTGGCACTCATAAAAATATCTACAGATGTGTTAGAGCAGTGGTTCTTAACCTTTTTACTACCACGCCCCTTCTAGGAACTGTTCTTTCCCTTCACGCCCCCCTTGCATCTATAGACAAATTTCACTCCCAGAAAAAAAAAAAAAAAAAAAAAAAAAAAAAAAAAAAAAAAAAACAACAACAACAACAACAACAACAACAACAACAACTTTTTAGTCCATTTACTAAGCATGAATTACATTAGTGAGATATTTGACACTGTTTCAATACTAGCAGATCTTGAATACATGGTTAGTGAGATATTTGACACTGTTTCAATACTAGCAGATCTTGAATACATGGTTAGTGAGATATTTGACACTGCTTCTTAGCTATCAGATCTTGAATACGTGGTCGAATGCTTGAGAGTGCACAACGTAAGTCTCCTACAACGTTCAGGCAATTTCTGTACTTGGTTTTGATAGCAACGAGTGTGCAAAATGCAGTTTCACATAGATGCGTGGATCCAAACATTGTTAGAATCCGAAGAGCCTGATGTGAGATCAGAGGGTAAACAGGAAGGTACTTGACCCAGAACGTCTCCAAATCCAGATCTTTGAAGTCTTCCTTAGCTGTGGAGTTGAACTTCAACTCAAGAAACTCCTCTTGGACTTCATCAGCAACCTCAGCTACTTCACATTGAAATGGGCTCCTGATGAATTTCCAGGCTTCACACTTGTCGTCTATATCTGGAAAGTATCTGATGAATTCTGCTTTCAAGTCACTTAGATGAGTGATTATTTGTTTCCTTAACTCAGAGTCAAGGTTATTGTGAGCGAGAGCAGAATCCAAGTTCCTAAAACTGGCTGTATTTCCCTGCCGAATTTGACATTTCCAGAGGTCGAGTTTGGCCATGAAGGCCTGAATGGTGTCATGGTGCATGATGAGTTTTTCCCTTGTAGTTTAAGGTTCACATCACTCAATGCTTTAAAAATGTCCACCAGGTAAGCTAGAGTTATCTGAAGGCTTTCAGACTGGCATTTGTCATGAAGGTCTGTCTACTGCTGTGAATATAGAAATATTGCTACTTCTTCTCGTAGCTCATAATGCCGTCCAAGCATGTTCCCTTTTGATAGTCATCGTACGTTGGTGTTAAAAGCAAGGCTTCATGTTCGGATTCTATATCCTTACACAGTAGTTTGAAGAGACGACTGTTTAAGGCTCCAGCTTTGATGAAGTTGACTACCTTGATAGCCACGTTCAGAACATCCCTCATTTCAGCAGGCAAAGTTCTGGAAGCTAAGGCTTCACAATGAAGTATGCAGTGTGTACTTATTACATAGCTCATTTCCAGGAAGGGGCACGAGCCTCAGGAGAAAAGTAGAAATTTTTCCAGTTATGTGTTATTTTCTTAGTACTGTAAAGATAATTTTATGAAATAATGCAGAAGTATCGTCGTTACTAACTCTTGTTTTCAAGTCTCCTAGGCATACCATTTTTCATATACATTGACCCCCCCCTGCCCTTTGATATCCATGGCAGGGGATGGTGGGGAGGAAGTTAACCCGTCCTGGACCTGTATACTTCTCGCTGCTCACTGGTGAGCCGTGAGGCCCAGTCTCTCCCAGACTTATCTTTGCAGTACTAACCCAAGTTCTTGTCAAGAAAATAACACATAACTGGAAAAATTTCTACTTTTCTCCTGAGGCTCGCGCCCCCCCTGGAAATCACCTACGCTCCCCTAGGGGGGCGTGCCCCCAGGTTAAGAACCACTGTGTTAGACAGTAAGCCTGATAAGTAAAGCCCAACATTTGGATTAGCTCAGCATAGACCCAAGAATTTTGGTATTTAATTCTTTTACTGCATTTTCTTTGGTGGGCAATCTTGGCCAGTGGATTTGTGGCATCATACAGTGTGTCTATCTTTCTGGTGCAAATGAAATAAGTTTCTATCTATTCTTCTGACGAAGGCAACACCTAAAACGTCCAAATTCAGCTACGTGAGGTTAAGGTTAAGTTTGGTTCATTTAGAATAAAAATATATCGATATCGTCCGAGCAGTAGTTATGCAAATTTACCAAAAACTATCTCGATAAGAAATAACACAAAATTTTGCCCAGAAAATAGATGTCAGCGTCTCTGCACAAGACCGCTGCCTCCACGGGCGCCGAGGGGAAGGCAGGGAGTGAAGGAACTATGTCGACATGAACCTTACCCTTAAATCTCGTCCTATACGTGTCCTCATCAGGTATGTGGCCTTGCCCCGTGACGGACATGCATAACACGGACACCTACACAATCCTACGTACACCAGGTCACTCATATACCTTAAATATAAGGTAATATACTAGAAACCTCCACGACATTAGATAATACATATAATATTTACATCATTCCCGAAGTGACTTCTTTCTCTCCGTGACAGCAGGTAATAGGCCTCACCTGACATCTTCTTGGTAGGTGTCGAGGATGAACTTGCGGATCTGAGCCTTGAGTGCCCCTAGAGTGTCGTCCTCGAGGGTCAACACGAATTTCCGAGTTGATGACACACGCACTTTTACCTTCATTCTGCCACCGCCATTGTAAATCTCGGCGCTACGTTCATCTCGGTCTATTTTTGTGAGTTTGTTATTAATGTTATTTTGTGTAATTTTTGAATGTTTTGCCTTATTTCGTATTGTGATGCGTAAAGATGTTGTATGTTATGCGATTTTTTTTATCTGTTCCTTTCGGGTAACTCTTCCGGTAGTGTTTGAAGTTTCGACTTTTATTATGATAATGTTGAAACTTTTTTATGCAATATGAACAATGCAATGATGTTTAGAATCACATAATACTGCATATTTAATCCATATCAATTGTTAAGGAATAACTGATCAACATCTATCATGATTTCGATCGTGATTTTACAAGATCAAGAGAGAAGACCTCGCCAGGCAGGCTAAGAAAAGGATGAATTGTAAATACTGAAGTGTTTCTTGTGCAGACGTGGGAAAAAACGTAAATAAAATAAGTTTGATTGAAAAGAAAGGACTGTAGTGACTGGTGATGATCTTGTGTTGTGTTGCACCTTGTTCCTCTCCGTGTATAGTGGAGGATTATCAGACACCGAGGCAAGACAGGACCTACCGAGCCATCTAACGTGGGTCACAAGAACATTGGGAACACGGTGTATAGCTCATTCCTTTCAAGGGAGAGAAAAAAGAAAACATCATTATCACCTTGGAAGGTACGGAAAATAGGGAAATGTAGGTAACTGAATTAAACTCACGAGAAACTTGTAACAGTATGAGTATTACTTACGTACGTACACAGTGCATTATTTAGCATTTCATTACATTAATTATCTTGTTGGTAAATTACTTGTAACAGGAATAACCACAGTTGGTGGAATAAAGTTGTTATTTCCCGATGTAGCATATGCTTTACTATTCAAAGTGCTTAGAGATACGGCAGTCGTACCGCATCGTCATCCGCTATTCGTACGACATGTGCCTTATTGTTTACCTGGTAAAGCATCTTTAAAATAATGTTAAGTTGATTATGTTATGTTAGGTTTGGTAAGGTACGGTTTGGTTCGGTTATATAATTATAGAACCACTGCCCATTACAAATACCTCCCTCTCTACCCCTTTTAATCATCTCATTCAACATCCTCCCATTCACATTACCTACAATACTCAAAACACTTGTACGTGTCTATATTAAGTATTGATAATATACAAATGGTATTATTGTAGTTTCAACTAATACAGCACACGTAACTATAAACTGTCTCAGGGTCCAGATGACACTGTTAGGAGCATTTCTAGCCCCATATTACACTGTCGGAAATTAATAATAAGATCGGAACGGAGTTTCAAAGATTTACCTCAATCCTAGCTGGGATCCAGGTGAGGTTGGGTCCAGGGGAGACGCCGGTTAGGATAGGTTTCTGGTAGTGTTGGAACAGTGTCTTAGAGGAAGGGGGATGAGGGGGTCCAGGTTAGGTTTGAATAGGTTAGAATAGTAACCTAGCGGGGTGGTCCAGGGGGAGGGCACAGCCTCACCTCCCAGGGGTAGCATAGGTTTCTAGTTGTGTTCAAATAGTGTCCTAATGGGGAGGTTCAGGTAAGGTTCGGTTAGGTTAGTATAGTGTCAGAGCGGGGTGATCCAGGGGGACGCAGCCCCTTTTTTAGTATAGGTTTATGACAGTGTAATATGGGGCTAGAAATGCTCCTAACAGTGTTATCTAGACCCTGAGACAGTTTATAGTTACGTGTGCTGTATTGGTTGAAACTGCAAATTTACCATACAAATTTTTACACAATATTTTTCCTCTCAGAAGAATATACATCCTATAAATGTGTTACAGGAGTGAGTGTGTGATTCAGTCCCCCTTTGTTGGGTAAGAGAAGACAGCACCATGAAGCAACCGTACTTCCAGGAGCGAACACTGCCAGCCAGGGTGGAAAAGGTGAGGATCTGTTCCATGTACTGCATAACCAGGGTGTGTGTGTGACCGTGTCTTACAAACCACTACTCAATCAATGCAGTACACACACAATACTGGTTTAGCTGTGTACACTAGTGAATGCATTTGTGTTACCATTTACCGTTGATGAAGTTCCAGGCCCCGTTCCACTGGCTACGCCGTGCTCCGCAGGGCCGTCATAAATGCAGTATTAACACCGATAACTATCCTCAATGCACATATTAATAACGTCATAGGCTTTCGTGAATAAGTGGGTCTTCAGTGCTTTCTTAAAAGTTATCAAGGTATCAGATTTCTTGACGTTCACAGGTAACTCATTATATAGTCGTGGAGCAATCTTTTCAAATGCTCTAAAACCCATTTCCAAGTTAACTCTGGGCTCAAAGAGCTTGTGTTGCTCAACAGTGTGTCTTAGAGCCATAGGGGTATCAAGATGTAAGTCCTGCAGTAAATTTCTTATATATCCATGTTTATCAAATCAAACTGCTTGATGTGTCAAAACACAAATTTTGTAGATGTTAGTGAGCCAAGGGCAGCTCAGATGCGCCCACCCTGCCAGGCACACACATATCACCTGCCACATGGGCCACGGAGATTATAAACTTAAAATGCAACCTCTCCCGACTTGTATTGAGTATCAAACATCATAAGATTATCAAATTAGTGTAAGTCGAGTCATCATAAGCTGGAGACCAATTCATTATTCTCTTACTCGATTTTGTATCTATCTCTGTATTTAAGTCGCAAGTTTCCTATTTAAGCATTGTTTGGTGGGCATTGTTGCTGTACTGTATATATTAACATTGCCTCAAAAGTTCAATTCCTTCACTGATCTATCTGATATGAACACAATTTCCTTTTCAGTTCATGAATGAAAACAAGTATGTTGACTTGGAGGAGATGACGGAGCATCTCATCAACAACTACCGGGAATTTAGGGGAAAGAACAAGAAATCATTTATAAAGAGTGTCGAGAAAGGTAGGAACTAATGACTTGTTTTTGTTATTTCATCGTTGTCATCATCATTTTGCTTCATGATGATAAGATAGATCAGTGTTTGTTTCTTTCTCTTTTCCTCCTTTCTGTCATCCTTTCACATCTTCCATTCCTCAATTATTTCCTTCCATCCCCTGTTTCCTTTGGTCCCTTCATGTTCTTTGCTTCCATGTTTCCCTTAATGGTTTTCTCCCCTTTGCACGTCAGCCTACCAGTGGCAGGTGTATTGCCGTCACCTTGACCAGGAGGACAGTGGTGAGGACATACCAGACAGTGATGGCGGTGGTCCTGACATACTGGAGATCACGGAACCTGACCTGCCTCCCAAGGTTAGTGATTATTAACAAACACCAAAGAGGAAGGAGGAGGAGGAGGAGGAGGAGGAGGAGGAGGAGGAGGAGGAGGAGGAGGAGGAGGAGGAGGAGGAGGAGGAGGAGGAGGAGGAGGAGGAGGAGGAGGAGGAGGAGGAGGAGGAGGAGGAGGAGGAGGAGGAGGAGGAGGAGGAGGAGGAGGAGGAGGAGGAGGAGGAGGAGGAGGAGGAGGTATTGAAGAAGGAACACACAGGAATAACAGATGGTAGAAGGCCTATAACGAGGGTATCCAATGTACTATTGATACAGGTAAACTATGTGTGGTAGAGAAAGATAGAATAGAACACACCTTCTCCATACCAACTTTTATGTTCATTTAACATGTTAGAAAACGTTTTGTTGCTTGTTGAGAGGTTATGAAAATCTTGTATTAAAGAATGAAAATACAATTATATTTTACCTTTATTGCCACTGCGTCATGTAAAGCAGTTAATGATATACATAATTATTAACATTTCTGTCATGATGCCTGTCAACTTGAAAGATATAAAGAAAACATGATATGGTCTAGTTTATTTTGTTTATGTAGTAATCATATAGAATTGACTGAAACATTCATTAGCTTGGGATGTCTAAATGTTCTGTAAATGTACTGCATTGTAAAATTGATAAAAAATCAACAACGAATTTCTATATTAAATTTAAACTTGGCAGATTTCATGAATGTCATGAACATTGAATTTTTTTTTTCTGAGGAAACATTTATTTTAAAATTGATGGAAATTCACTTGGAATTTCTAAAGTTTGTGGCAATGTAGTAAGAGATTTTATGAAAACAACTTTATTATGAAGTTGATAAAGATATCATTAATCATTTAGAATGTGATGAACTTAGATTGTATTTGTGGTACAACAGGGTAAGAATGCTAACGGGATGCTGATGAAGATGTACAAGTCTCCTTCTGTGACCTCATCTCCCAAACCCAAGTAAGTACACTTGGATGCAGAGTGTTTCAGTTTGTGATTGATCTGTTGTCAAGGTACTTGTTACAATGTGTAAGGTATCATCATTTACCATGAAGATACTTTAAACAGAGTACAAATCCAATGTTAATAAGGTGAACAAATGGAAAGTATGAAATTTTTCTTAAGATGTTTAGAATTTAATGAAAATAGTGTGAATAGGACAAGAATTTGATCAAATCAATTTGACAAAGTGCAGTAATTTAATTAAGATAGTATTTATTCTAGGTTAAGGATAGACCACCTAGTTTGAACTCTATGGTCTGTGTGGTCTAATTTTGTATGTAAATCTATGTAAATTTCTTGTATTTCTTTTCCAGAAAAAATATGAACTTCTTTGTGCTGGACACTGATGGTGACTCATCCATCAACGGAGCCAGAACACCTGATGTGAGTCTCAATGCTTTATGCACTGGAGTGGAATCCCTTCTATAAAAAAAATAATGAAATTTTCTAAGTTTTTTAATAAATTAACTAACTCTTACCTAAATGATACTTGTCACTCATAATAGATCTGTCATAGTAGATGACTATAATGCAATGGTTAGTAAAAAGAATGTAGGAGTGATAGCACTAGGAAACTGTGGAGTATATACAGGAAATGATAAGGTGACATGCTCAGGGTTTGGGAACAAAAATGATTTAAAAGTCACTAACAGATTCTTCCAATGAAAGGCAAGTATGAAGTGGACATGGGAAAATCTAAACAGTGATGCTATAGGATGCTTAACTTCTGATCTTTCACTAGTTTCTGATTGGGGCAGAGCAAACCTTGTTTTGTTCAATGCCTCAAAAACTCAATTTCTACAACTATCTACTCGACATAACCTTCCAGATAATTATCCCCTCTTCTTCAACGACACTCAACTTCCCCTCTCCTCCACATTAAACACACTCGGTCTATCCTTTACTAAAAATCTAAACTGGCAATTTCATATCTCTACTCTTGCTAAATCAGCTTCCAAGAAGTTAGGTGTCCTATGGCGTCTGCGTCCATTTTTCTCTCCCTCTCAGCTGCTTGCTCTGTACAGGGGCCTTATCCGCCCATGTATGGAGTATGGCTCTCTTGTTTGGGGGATGCTCAACTCATACAGCTTTATTAAACTGGATGGAGTCTAAAGCTTTACGTCTCATCAACTTTTCTCCTCTAACTGACTGTCTTGATTCTTTAAGTCACTGCCGCAATGTTGCATCTTTATATCTATCCTCTACCGCTATTTTCATGCTGACTGCTTTTCTGAACTTGCTAACTGCATGCCTCCCCCCCTCCCGCGGCCTCACTGCACAAGAATTTCTACTTCTTCTCATCCTTATTCTGTCCATCTTCCTAATGCAAGAGTTAACCAGTATCTTCACTCTTTCATCCCTTACACTGGTAAACTCTAGAACTCTCTTTCTTTGTCTGTTTGGCTTTAAGGTTGGCTAAAGCATAAAAGAGGCATATCCATGGATTGTGATTGCAGAGGAAGGATGAGGTGTCATAAGAGAGATACAAGGAAAAGAGAAATCAAGCTGAAAGGTGTGTGCGTGTTGCAAAAGTGAGTGGGGAAGGAGGATGGAGAAACTAAAATTATAAATGAGGAGAATGGTAGGAATGAAAACAGATATATAATCACCAGCAACAGAAATTCCTTTAGCAGACAAGTGTGAGGAGGAAGGAGAAGGATGAAGTAATAAGGAGGTTATAAAAGGACACTCAAAAAGATAAGGCAAACACACTAGTCAAATTAACAATTAACTAACACTTTCTTTCCCGTTGACAGGCAAGTGCAAGGAAGAAACGAAAAAAGGAAAAAGAGAAGGACGGAGACATAGAGGAAATGATAAAGAGGAAGAAGAAGAAGCAGCTCACCCCTGAAGCATCGAGTGTCACCTTATCCAACATGGCAGGAATTGAGTCTCTCGAGGAAGTAAGTATTGGTCAGCAGTCTGTTTCCATTCATGCCGCCGCCTAGCTAGGATGTATTGATTTATTTATTTTGTTTAATTTTATTTATGTTTTTAGATGTCTTTAGAGAGCATGCTGCAACTTGTCTCTTGTGTTAGTGAGACATGAAAGGAAATGGTGAGGAATGGCACGGGAAGGCAGGGTCAGCAGCAGGCTGGCTGGCAACTTGTAGTGGCCAAAGTTAACAAAATCAGGAACTGTGATAGAGAATGTACATGAAAACAGTCATTGTGTAGACTATACCAAGTAACAAGTCTCATTCTATAGAAAATCTGTGACCTGACTGGCAACTTATTGTGGCCGGGTGTGCTGCAGCCTCTCATCAAGTCTGCCCTTGTGATGGGTCCCTCGGGCAGTGGCAAGACTACACTGGCTCAGGCCTTGGCGGGGGTGAGTAGTGGTTACTTTGATAACTTGGATCATTAACTCATTATTATCAATTTTTGCTTGTATCCAAATGTGTAATGGTGTGATAAGATGGTTGGGTTATCAAAAACCAGTCCTATCTCCAAGGCTGAAGGAGACAAAACAAGGATAGAGATGAGGGGATAGAAAGACATTGAGTGGATTACAGAATATTAGTAAAGCTCAGATCACATGCTGAAATAGGTGAACACTTATCAAAATATTTCTGCTTTTCCACACTTCCACAGACTTCTGAGGTGCCGTTAGTTCGAGTGACGGCCACAGAACTGATTGGCGGTGTGTCGGGTGAGAGTGAGGAGCGCATCACAGAAGTGTTTGAACAAGCTGCCTCATTGTCCCCTTGCATACTGCTGCTAGAGAAGCTTGATGTTGTGGCCCCAAAGGATAGCAACACCACAAAGGGCCTAGAGAGGAGGATATGCACACAACTTTCATCATGTTTGGCAAGTGAGTTGTTTGAAAATAAACTGAATAATTTGCATCCATGTCTTTTGTTAATCTTAATGACCTCCTTACCATTTTTTGTATATAATAGGACATTTCCTCCACTTTTATTTAGACTGAATTTTGCAAATGCATTATAGCAATTTAGTAACTTCTGCAATTTGACGTTATCTCGCATGCATTTATTTTTTATTAAACAAAATAAAGACGTGGTTTTCGGCATTTTCATGAAATATCTAAATTAATATATATAAAAAAATACTTATTACAATAGTGTATAGTATTCTTTTTGGCTGAGTTGCATTTGTAGTGTATTTACTATTCCTTGGAGCCCACATTAAATGTTTATCACCTCAGAACTCATACCGTTGTGGTTACCAGACTCTTCCTGAACACCTGTTTGAACACATGGCGGCCTCACCTCACTTGCCTCATCTAATAATGCTGCCTGTGTCTGGTCACTCCCAGCTTGGTCTCATGGAATGTCCACTCTTTGCACTTGTGTCTTATTTTGTTGTAGCTTTTTTCATGCCTTCATCTAATGGTGTACCTAATTCCAGTTTTCCTGCTTTGTTCAGATGAAGGTAATCTGTACTGTAAAGGGTCCAGTCCTTGTTGAAGTGATGCCATATATCAACACACATCATTTCCTCCCTCCTATACAAGGCCCCACACGGAGCTTCATTCCCACCATTCTACTCACAATGAATCAATCAATAGCATACTATTTGTTATGAATAATTGTTCTAAGTTCATTTCTCTTGTTTTTGACTCTTTGAATATTCCTCTTTCTCTTGAAGCAGCATCAGTCCCTCTCCATCTTAGTCACTCACTCACTCACCCTCACACAGACCTCAAGACCAAACACAAGGACAAACAGGTGATGGTGCTCGGAGAAACCTGTCACGCAGAAAAACTTGACTGGGATCTCCGTGGCAGCTTTGACATGGAGGTGTTCATGTCCATCCCTACAGAGGCAGCAAGGGCCAAGATACTGCAGGTAAGGGAAGGAGGAACACTATACCACCAAAACACACAAGGGAGGAGAACTAATCTTTTTATTGTTATTTATTTATATTTGTGTTTTGTTTATTTATAGTTTTACACGTCAATGTTGATATGTGAACTTACTTTTTTGAGGAAAACCCATTTACTAGAGATTACTTTGAGGAAAAGGTTGTGTGTTGTGCAAGAATACTATCATCATATTCCCTGGGTGTGGTTAAAGGCTGATGTTAATGGTAATGCTACACTCAATGGTTTACGTTCTTCTTTAATTTTCCAGTTTTTTTAGTGTATCCATCTTTTAATATGGTCTGAAAATGTCCTACATATTTAAAGAAGGATGCCGTTATTTTACATAATAAACATCAATTAAGAAGGATAGATATGCATGGTATACCTAACTCTATGAATATAATGTCAATGTTAATCAACTTGACCATTGACAGAACAGTCCCATTAATTAAAGCACACCACACCTTTCTTAGCTGCTGTGTGAGGGGTGTGTGGTGGCCGCCAACTTTGAGGAGATAGCATTCCGCACCCCGGGCTACGTGGCAGGTGACCTCAAGAAGCTCATAGAGAAGGCACAGAGTCTTGCATGGAAGAGGTAGGTCACAGGTTTCATTTATAGGAATTGTGTTCATGCCTTCAAGTGGGTCGCCCAACAAATATTCCAGTTCATTCTTGCAGACTCTAATGCTTTCACTTTCTCAGTCTTCCTTTACTAATATTAAAAATCTGCCTTACTCTTTTATATTTCCTTTTCATTCCCATTTAGCTGTTTGAGGTGACCACCATTTTTATTGTTGCATTTGGCGATGGCGACTGTTTCTACGACCAACATCAGCGGGTCTTTCTGCTAATTGGCCATTACCATCATTGTTGTTACTATTTATATCATATCTGTTGTACTTTTTCATCATTGCTATCCTCTTTTGCCCAACAAAATATTTTCTCACAGGATGCTCACTAACAAAATATTTCCATTCTACCTTGTTCCAGCAGCATTCACCTGCACATCCATTGTTGTGAAATAGTCAAGGCCAACCACTGTTATATCCACAGTGGCCTCGGTGATCACTGTCGTCTGCCTAGAGTGTCCTGTCACAGATTGTTACTTCTCTTTGCTCTCCCCATTTACTCATTAATTTGTTTATATCTATATGTATATACATACATATTTATATATATATATATATATATATATATATATATATATATATATATATATATATATATATATATATGTATATATGTATGTATGTATATTTATGTGGGTTTTTTTTTTTGTGTGTGTGTGTGTGAATTCAGGAAGAAAGAAATTCTGCGCGATGGCAAAGAAGGAATGGCCTTGGAGGAGCGAGTGAAGGACTTCCTTGATCACCTCGGCAAGATGTGTGAGTCTGAAGAACAGAAGGTCACAGTCACGATCACTATGGACGATTTCATGGAGGCCCTTCTGGTATGTACACATTTGAGCAATGACACACACACACACACACACACACACACACACACACACACACACACACACACACACACACACACACACACACACACACACACACACACAAACAAGAAATATTCATGATTTCAAAAGCAAACTGGATAATAGTAGATTTGGAGACTGGACAGTATGAGCATAGTTCTTTTTCTGTATATTACAACTAGGTAAATACAACTGTAATACAGTTATTATTATATCCTTTATGCCAGTCCTTCACACTCACTTCTCTGTTGCAATAAAGTTCTCATTTCCTAACTTGAAAATAATATAAATAAGGAAATACAAAGTACTTTCCACGTGTCAAGATGTTGATGTGTGTTTGTGCATTTGTTCAGATGTGTGTTTGTGCATTTGTTCAGATGTGTGTTTGTGCATTTGTTCAGATGTGTGTTTGTGCATTTGTTCAGATGTGTGTTTGTGCATTTGTTCAGATGTGTGTTTGTGCATTTGTTCAGATGTGTGTTTGTGCATTTGTTCAGATGTGTGTTTGTGCATTTGTTCAGATGTGTGTTTGTGCATTTGTTCAGATGTGTGTTTGTGCATTTGTTCAGATGTGTGTTTGTGCATGTGTTCAGATGTGTGTTTGTGCATTTGTTCAGATGTGTGTTTGTGCATTTGTTCAGATGTGTGTTTGTGCATTTGTTCAGATGTGTGTTTGTGCATTTGTTCAGATGTGTGTTTGTGCATGTGTTCAGATGTGTGTTTGCATTTGTTCACAGCACATAACACCTGCACTCAAGAGAGAAGGCTTCCCAACTGTCCCAGATGTCACCTGGCAGGACGTGGGTGGACTGGAGGACATCAAGATGGAACTCAGAGAAAAGATCCTTGTAAGATCCTTCATTGGCTGTCCTCTCTTTTTATTTTATTTTTATTTTTTTATTTTATTTTATTTTATTTTTTTCATGAAGTATATTTCTGTTTAAATTAAAATAAATAGCTGGGAACTTAAATGAAAGATTCTTTTAAGTTTTTATTGTTTTATATGACGGCACATGCTTTTAATCTTCTTTTCAATTCATCAGTGTCTTTCAAGCTAACTAGTGGAATGGACTTTATCGACGAATATATATGTGAAACCCTTCCTATGACACCTAAACCTTGCTCACATTGACACCTTACACCCTACAGGAGCCCATTAAGTTTGCCAAACTCCACGAGGAGCTTGGGCTGAGCCGTCCCAATGGTGTGCTGATGTGGGGGCCTCCAGGGTGTGGCAAGACTCTTTTGGCCAAGGCAGTGGCCAATGAGGCCGGCGTGAACCTGCTCCCGGTGATGGGGCCGGAGCTACTCAACATGGTGAGTAAGAGGGAAGGAAAGGATGAAGGTGAAGGAGGAAAGAGAGGAGTTACAAGTAAGAAATTGTGTGTCAAAGATCTTTCAGTCCATAAAGAGGAGACACTATGGTTATTAAAAGATAGGATGGGACACTCTCTTTTTTTATTTATTTATTTAATTTATACAGAACTACAATATATAATTCAAGAGCGTGTTACATAGTATTTTTACATGAAATGTAGCACTTTACAGGCTAAAGGTAACATTTCTAGTGTTTCCTATCTAAAAGCCTAACTCCAGTACATACGTATAACCATAGACTACGGTATAACTAAAAACAATTGCTACTCTGCTGCTCAGGCAATTATTTTTACTCTCTCTCTCTCTCTCTCTCTCTCTCTCTCTCTCTCTCTCTCTCTCTCTCTCTCTCTCTCTCTCTCTCTCTCTCTCTCTCTCCCCCTCCCTCCCTCTCCCTCTCTCTCTCTCTCTCTCTCTCTCTCTCTCTCTCTCTCTCTCTCTCTCTCTCTCTCTCTCTCTCTCTCTCTCTCTCTCTCTCTCTCTCTCTCTCTCTCTCTGTCTCTCTTTGTATGATGTAATTAATTGGTGTAGTTTCACTTATGATCTCCCTTCCCTCATGCCAGTACCAAGGCGAGAGTGAGCGGGCAGTGAGGGAAGTGTTCTACCGGGCAAGAAATGTTGCACCTTGTGTCATCTTCTTTGATGAGTTTGATTCTCTTTGTCCCTTGAGAACTAAAGGAGAACAGGTGAGCACTGTTTGATTTGTAAACTTTTAATATTAGAGACATAATTATCCTCTTCTAAATAGTTTTATTTCATGTGCACGATAGATTTTTAGACTTCCAAATGTACCTTCTTTTCCAATCTGTCTGTTGGCTCATTAGTACACAAAAACAGATCAATGTGTTGTTTTACCCTCATGTTATTTATTTATTTATTTATTTTTTTTGTCTTTTTCTTCTTGACAGAGATCAGTGTTGGAAAAAAAGTCATGATTTAGAAAGAAAAAAAAATAGTTAAGAATTTTTTTAATGAACTGTGATTTATTTTATTTATTTATTTATTTTTTTACTTTATCCATCATAATACTGCATCAAAGGATAGAGATAATAAAACAAAAACCTAAATATGTCTGCTTCAAAGGTATATATTTATGATAACTACAAAGAATAACCTTCAGTTTTTCTTAGATTATTGAAATTATAATCAAAGTAAACACACTTCTCATCCTGTGGAAAAAAAAAATGAAACCAATGCATCAAAAATTTAATCTCGATCCATGTCACCACATCATATTCATTAACAGTACTCCCTCCACATGATACATCCTTCCACCCATCAATACTTTCCTTCTCAACACTATCAACCCTCATCCCAGTCATCACCATTCCACTTACAACTCATTCCCCAAAACACACTCTCACCCACAACCCCACTCACTTCTCTCTCTCTCTCCACTGAACAGGGTGGGAGCAAGACCACCATTGTCAACACTCTACTTACGGAAATGAATGGGTTTGCAAAGCGAGAGGATGTTTATGTGATTGCAGCAACCAACAGACCAGATATTCTAGACCCAGCAGTGACCAGGCCGGGCAGATTTGACACTCTTCTCTATGTTGATGTACCAGATCATGAAGGGAGGATGTCCATTTTCAAAGCTAGAACAAAGGTAAGGGAGGAGCCAATTCATGTTTTAGAATAATGGATTAAGTAGCTGTAATAATAAGGTGTCCATTATTTTAAAACTAACAAAATGTATAAAGCGATAGGTGTTCGAATTCCATCAAGTTTTCTGTATTCTTTCTATCTATATCTATGTATCTGACATCTGTTATTAAGAACTTCCTCTAGGGAAGGCAACAGAAAAGTTTTAATTAATTGATGTCCTTGTGTTTCTTTCTTGTATCCTCTGATTATCTCAATCTCTTCTCTCTTTCTCTCTCATACTCTAGCACTATGTCCTCCCATTCCACCACCCTTACCTAACTTATGTACACTCTATCATTTCACTCTGGCATTCTTTGTGTAGCCTTATCATCTTAGAGCGCTGTATTTGACTCAATTACTCCATAGATTATTCCTTTACATCTTGAAGTTATACCATATTATTTATAAAAAAAAATTAATTACTTTCATCATCCATTTTCCTTCCACCAGATTTTTCTCAGGTAACTCATTTCTTCTACTTGCCTCCTCAATTTTTTTACTTTAATTCCACACCCGTTGCCATTGCAATTTTCCTTTTTAATTTTTTTCTTTTTTACTTCCATTCATCTTGTTTTCTTTTATTATATGCCCTCAGGATCTGACCACTTTCATCCCTTGTACAGCTCTTTCTTTCATCTCGTCTTCCATGCTTCCATGTTTGCACTGGATAGAGCTAAGATACTTAAATTCATGTACGTACACTGCACCTCCAATTTTGCGACCGAGATAAATTTCCATCTCTGCAAGCCCAGGTACAGTAAAATGGTCATTTAAATTAAAATTCTTATGCATAATGATAATGTTTATGTTTTTCTGTATTTCTCTTTATTGTAGGATGTATAATTACATGTATTTGTGTACAAACAAGGGCAAAAATATGACTAAAATCACCATAAGGTTGTGAGCCTTATCCTTCTTTTATTCCCCAGAATGGCACATGTCCCGCCCTGGCTGCTGATGTCATTCTGCAGGAAGTGTCTCGCCTGTGTGACAACTTTTCAGGAGCTGATTGTGATCAACTGGTGTACTTAGCTGGTAAAGAGCTCATAAGGGAGGTCATCCATAGCTCTTCCTCCCCTGGCCAGTCCTCAGATGGCGCAGCAGAAAGTAGACTTGTAGCCAGAAGACATTTTTCAGCTGCTCTTAAGAAGATGAAGCCATCCATCTCTACTGAGGTTGGCAACAATTTCTCTTTCTTTCCACATGGATGATATACAAATTTATTTTTTGTTGTTGCTGAAAAATATAGATAAGTTCTGAAGCTATTAGGACAGTCCATGGTAAATAGATCGATAAATAATCTTAATTTATTCAGGGCCTTACTTTTTTCGTCCATCCATTTGAATAGAATCTTTTGGCTTTTTCTTCACACTACTCTATACATACTACAAAAAAGAGCAGCTTATATGAAAGATAATAAATACATACATACTTTACAATACAAATTTGGACTATATTTCCTTTCTTTCATCTACAGGAACAAAGGCGCTACAAGAAACTCTACAACAAGTTGGAAGCTGGCAGGGTGCAGGGAAGTCTACAAGGCTTCTCAGATGATGCTGCACCACCGATAGTTCCGTCACAGGATGATTCACAGGCAATGGATGTAGCAGATGACAAAAACAACACCACAAGTTGAGAGAAGAATTGGGTTGTATTTTTTTTAAAGCAAGAATGATATTGATAACAAGACCCATCTCTTTTTCATTTAATTTCTCCACTTGAAGAAGAAAACATAACATTTTTCTTGAATATGAATAGGTAAGAGGTTATGCATACAAATTTGTTTTTATTTTATGTATACAATAGAACCTCGGTTCATAAAAGTTACACATCACAACACACGTCACCTCCCTACCTGAGTCACTGATAAGAGGATAAACGACCTCCTGGATCCGTATAGCGGGGCTTGGCAAGGTGGGAAGGTTAGATTAGGTCAAACACACGGAAGACCACAAACTCACTCATCCAGAGGACAGATAAACACAGGCTCCTCTTAACTTTCTCTTATATTACAAACAGGGGCAGGACACGTTTACAGAGCACAGACCCAGAGTACAAACAGAGCACACAGTCTCACACAGCTCCACACAGCAGGTCACACATCTTGTTTCCGTCAAGCTGGCCACCCTCTCTCTAAATGCCCCCTTTAACACCCCCTCTAAGGTCCCATAATCCATCATGCAGGTGGCCAAAACATCGGTAATTGGCTCTCTCTGTTAGCCAATTACGCGCGCTGCATCCACCTGCGAGACTGGAGTTGCAAGCCAAACACATTTACACCACTACAATGCAAGCCCAATACATTTTACATAATACATGATAAAGATACTGCCGTAACACTATTTTTATCAGCTATTATTATTATTATTAGTAGTAGTAGTAGTATCATTATTATTATTATTATTATTATGATTATAATTTATCATATTTCACTTCGTTACTTTCTTTCCATCTTTCATAATTTTCTTTATGTGTATGTACAGTACGTGTGTGTGTGTGTGTGTGTGTTGTTTGTCTGTGTGTGTGTGTTGTTAGTCTGTGTGTGTGTGTCTGCGCACTAGTACTTCACACCAAACATCAAGGGACATTCTGCCGCCTGACCGTCGCCTCAACTCGTCACACTAACACTATGCTTCTGCCAAGATGAACACGCAGTCCTTCTGCTGCTGATGCTGCTGCTGCTGACGCCTGGACCTGAAGGGTCATCCACACCCATCCAGGCGGACCAATGCCTTGACAGTACTAACATATCAGGCGTTCAGGAAGTGGAAAGTGTTATCAATGAAAAGGTAACAACAGTTTTATGTAAATCCCTCTTCGTGCATTCTGGGACAGACATCCAAGGAGTGACTCTGGTGACAAAGATTTCTGGTGGTAATGGTGGTGTTAAGGGGGAGCACGTCGTCGCCTGGTTCACGTGGGAGGACATGTGCTCCCTGAACAGCACACACTGGTGGAAGGTGTGGGTATATGCATACCTATACAAGATCTGATACAACGCCACGAGTATGACAAACTTGAACTGGTAGTGCATGTTGATAACTGTTTCACCGGGTGTTTCAAGACTGTCACCACAAGGAGTGTTCTGAGCCTCCGTGTTACAGCGCATAGAGCATCAACATGGAAACTCACTAAATCTGACCCACCCTACACTTATAAAAGGTTTAAGGCTATTTCAAGTAATCATTGGTTACCTTACTGCAATGCAACGCCATCCTTTAATATGTCACCCCACCATCCGGACACCTACTGCACCCACATCCCCTGTTAGGGTTGGAACACACATATCCAGCCCAATAGCCGAATCAGCATCAACATGGGAATACGTGTTGTTTGTCGAGGCTACTGTGATACAAGAACTTGGTAGTGTGTACACAATGGTGATGGTGATAATGAGGCTGTAGCCTATGTGTGTGTATATTTTTATATTATTAAAAATATTATAATTGTTAGTGTTTTTATAATCATTATTAATAATGATAATAATACTAACAGTAATAGTAATAATGAATGGTTAAACAAAACAAACATGGAAAAAGATTTGGGAGTATGGATTACAGATAATTTGTCACTAGAGAAATTTGAATAGAATCACAGGAGATACATATCAGCTGCTGACAAATATAAGAATGACTTTCAAATATCTGGATGAAGAGATGATTAACAAATTGATAGGACATTGATTTGACCAAAGTTAGAATATGTGGCAATGATTTGGTCACCACATAAAAAGAAGGATATAAAGAAGCTTGACAAATTACAAAGAGCAGCTACAAAAGTGTCTCCAAGCCTGAGAAATATACCTTATAAAGAAAGACTTTCTAGGCTGAAACTACCAACTCGAGAAATGAAGAGGAAGGGGAGACTTTATAGCAGTGTATAGAGCATCAAAAGGTGTGGAAAAAAATTGATAGAGATGATCTGTTTGTGTGGGACGGCAGGAATACAAGAGGACACAAGAAAATACTGAAAAGGACTACATGCAAGAGACAAAAAATACAGCTTCCCATATGGAAGTCTGGAATAAACTTGATGCAGTAGTAATTGGTGCAAAAAATATTCATGATTTCAATAGTAAAGAGGATAATAGTAAATTTGGAGACGGGACAATATGAGCATAACTCTTTTCCTGTATATTACAACTAGGTAAATACACACAGAATGAACTTATCAAGGAAATTACAAAGGTTTTTTTCCCCTCCTCACCCCGTCCAGATAACAGCATTTATTTGATTAATTTATTTATTCTTTTATTTTATTCCATTATTTATTCATTTATTTATTCATTTATTAATTTGTTTATTAATTTATTGGTATATTCATTTGTTAATTTATTTATTCATTTATTAATTTTATTGATTTATTAGTTCATTTGTTTTATTAATTAATTATTTTATTTATTTTATTGATTTATTTGTTCATTTATTTATTTATTTATTTATTGGATCATTTATTCATTAACTTATTTGTTCATATAATATCTGTTTACTCTTTTTTAATTTATTGAACGAGGAATATTGGCATGAAATTTTACACACTGAGAAGGTTGATGCCACACTACACACCCACCCCTTATATTGCCCACTATTTATCTTTCTACTCCCATAAACAAAGAGGGAAACACTCTAGAAAAGAACACAATGCAAGGATTCAGTTCAATGCAACAGGAATTTGTTACATAATTCAAAGAATCCAGCTTTCTGTTTTGGTGCAACAGTGATAGTGTTCTGCCATGACAGTGTTCCCTCGTCACCCTCTACACAACACTCAACAACACTGCAACACAACACTCACAAAACATTGCACTGCAGTAACTTCTCTAATTGGTCTATCGCAGCGATGGAATTCTTCCAATGGAACAGCTGCAAGGCGTCCTGATGACCACCACCATTGTGTTGATGTGGGTCTCGTGTCACCGCCAACTTGGAGTTAGGTTAGAAGTCACCCAGTGAAGACTATCGGTGTAGTCTTTAGATCAATGTACTCGCACACAAACACCTGCTGGAAGAAGCAACAATGAGGTGGTAAGAAACTAGAAGTTTTCACTCCTTCCAATTTGTGTCAGCATCACACTTATACTGGCTCCCCATCACTATGGCCCAGGTACCTGTCTATCATTCTCTTTCATTCGTGTTTTCCATGCATTCTCTTTGAACTTTTTCACACTTTTCCACATGGATGTTTCTCCTCTACACAGTAATGAGCTTCAGCAAGTTATATATATATATATATATATATATATATATATATATATATATATATATATATATATATATATATATATATATATATACATATATACATATATATATATATATATATATATATATATATATATATATATATATATATATATATATATAAAACCTGTGGCACCGGTAGGCTTAATGACGGCCTTATATGGTTGGCCTCCGCCCATTAGTAGCGCGGGTTAGATTTTTTAAGTGACGCCTTGTTTCTTACTACTAAAAAATAAGAAAAATATTCCTCTCCCTCTCATCTCACTTCATTCTTGCACTCCTATCTCCTCTACCACTACCTCTAACATCTTACTCCTTGCATACTCATACCTCTCGCATTCCAGCATCAAGTGTTCCCCATTCTTACACATCATCCACCTCTTACATCCATCATTCTTCCATCTGCTAACCCGACTCTTCACTTCTAATCACTTTGTCCGAGCCCTGAACAGTAAATCCCTTCAAAGCTGCCATCATACAAACTTTCATACCTTGGCTGCTCCTTCTCTCTATACCATTCCAGAGTGGATTTATAATTAATTCCCCTTAGCCATTCCTCTTTTCCCTTCTCTTCCACGTGCTGATTTATTTCCCTTTTACAAACTTCCATATATACTCCCATGTATCATAACACCTCTCACAAACATTCAAAGTTCTCTCGCCCACAGTTCCATTTTTATTGAATCTTTCATCCACCTTCTGTCAACACAATTCCTGTCGCATCAATATCTGGTGTTTCTATATTTTCTAAGTATCCCCTTGATCACAGGTTTTAACATAGATTTGGGACTTGAAACTTTAATTTTCCTTAACTTATATTGGTGGTGTTAACTTACTTGGTGGTGTTTTCTTTGTGTGTTCTACTGGGTAAGACTCATCCATTATCAATTTTGGGTTTTTTGGTTGTTACAAAGATACGATAAACGGATGTAACCTAAAAGTAACGCTCCATTTCCAAGATAAACATAATGAAATTTGGACGAAGTATGATGAAATTGAGTCGTATAGGAAGTGAGTGAGGTGATAAAGATGTGGAAATCCTAGCGAGATAACGTCCCAAAACGGATGTGTGTGTGTTTCGTAAGCCAAGTATTATTCCCTAAAGTCTTGAGGATCACGTGATCGTGAAAACTACTACTACTACTACTACTATGACGAAAATAGTAATGATAATGATATGAGAGAGAGAGAGAGAGAGAGAGAGAGAGAGAGAGAGAGAGAGAGAGAGAGAGAGAGAGAGAGAGAGAGAGAGTTATAGGTGGATTGAAATGGTTCACTATTGGAATGGATAACAGATATTTGATGAACAAAGTGGAAGGCATTAGGTGTCCGCTTAGGGTCTCTCTCTCTCTCTCTCTCTCTCTCTCTCTCTCTCTCTCTCTCTCCTTCAATTGGTTTCCCATTTCTACATTATCATTTTAATTTATGCTCCTCATTTATAATTTCTTGTGTGTAGCTACATAAATTACCATGATTGGGGTTGATGTGGGTAGGGTTGCACTGTTAGGTTGCGGAGTGGGCGGGGAGTGAAAGAGAAGAGAGGAGGAGGAGGGAAGACTGTTTTAAAGGGGGTTAATGTGGATTTTGTCATGATTTCTCTCTACCAGATACTAATGACCTCTTGTTACTTGATGACCTCATTCCCAGGTGACTCGGCTTGTATAGTGCATTACTGGCTGTGAAATTACCCTGCACCCCCCTTCATCCCCTAATGATTGAAGGGTACTGGAGGAGGGTGGAAGGAGGGTGTCTCATTTAGGTAATTAGCAGGCAGGTGGATTGTTATAAGGTGGATAGAACAGGTAGGAAAAGATGGATGGATGGATGGATTTTTCAATATTGTTGTACATAAGTACGTATGTATGTAAACTGACAGCGTGGGTTTGGAGTGTGGACGAGGCTTACATAGGAAGAAGTGACCTTTGTTATGAGTTGTGTTTGGTGGAAATGAAGCAAGGGGAGGACTGTGAAGATTAAGTGAGGGATAAAGAGAAGAAAACACAGGAAGTGGGGACCGAAGCGGGTAGGAACGTTGAATTCTGACGTAATAGAAAGTGATAAGAAAAAAAATTAAGTTCAGCCACGAGCATGACTCTACATACATATATACATACATACATTCATGAATGTTTCCAAAGGTGTACATTGAATAACCAGAAATGATACGTGGATGAAGATGATAAACAGAACAGAAGATTAATTGAGAGAGAGAGAGAGAGAGAGAGAGAGAGAGAGAGAGAGAGAGAGAGAGAGAGAGAGAGAGAGAGAGAGAGAGAGAGAGAGAGACCCTTATAGTATCTTTATTAGGCCGGAAGCAGACGAGCCACGCCGTGGCGCCATGTGGTGGGGATGTGGTTTCCCATAGGTTACTATTTGAGGCCTCTTCTATTTGCGTGAATCCGTTTCAGATCACTGAATCTGGGTGGAGCTTGGCCGCTCTGGGCGGGGCTTAGCCGCGAAATCGTGTTCTATTTACCATCTTAACCCGTGATCTGTAACAGATTCCTGAATCCGTCGAATCTGATTTGGGAGGTGGGTTATAGCAGACGACACTCGTTCGCGGGTTTTTTGCACCAGCCTGAGCCAGCCTCTTCTCAGAAGTTAATATTGATATATACCTCCAATAAAACAGTGTATATATACGAGGAAGATAGTAAGCGGTAGAGAAATGTTGTAGAAATGTTACTGTAGGCACAGAATTGTATAATAGTGGTGATGAATATCAAAAACAAAGGAAATATATAACAGCAGCCTCTTCTCGGAATCTATTATTAATATATACCTCCAATAAAAACAGTGTATATATACGAGAAAGATATTAAGTGGTAGAAAAATGTTTCAGAAATACTACTGTAGGCTTAAAATTGTATAATAATGGTGATGAATACCAGAAACGAAGGAGATATAACAGCAGCCTCTAACCGGGTTATTTATTTTCTTGGAATTTTGATATATACTCCCAAGAAAACAATTTACTTGTACGTGAAAGAGATTAAATGGTACAAAAGTTCTGCATAAATGTTTGCAAAAATATGTATAACCGTAGCATATGAATAGTTAAATAAGATATCCCCAAAGTTTATTTTGGTTAAGGGGAAACTCTACTCTACATTGATATACACAAATGATTCTGACACTCATTACCGTCCCAAATAAATAGTTAATAAGATATCCCCATTCCCCATCTTCTCCCAATAAACATGAGGACATGTGGGAATGTAAGGTTTTTTGGCTGGATGTAAAAGTAAAGTTTTACCCAAATCTAACCTAACCAGGGAAAGCCTATAGGCGCTACAGATTAGACATATATAAAAATAAGAGGTATTTCTTTACAACTACTGCTCCACCTATTTATTATATACATGAAGTCTTACATACTATACATAGTGTACTCAACACATCTGTGAAGGTTTTAGGCGGTGCTTACCATTATTTACCTCGCAAAATGTCTTTGAAGTTATGTTATGTTGGTTAAGTTAGGTTGAGTTATGGTTAGGTTAAGGTTGTTAGGTTAGTTTGCAGTTATGTTATGGTTATGTTAAGTTAGGTTTGGTGCGGTTCAGTTAGGTTCGATTACATAAGATTTTTACATTTTAATACCCAAACCCCCCAAAAAACTAATTTGCGAACCCTAACTTCCGGGTGATAAAATGTAAAAAATCTTATATAATCGAACCTAACTGAACCTAACCATAACATAACCGTAACCTAACAACTTCAACATAACCATAACTTGACATAATCTAACCAACCTAACATAACCTATCATAATTTCAAAGAAGTTTTGCGAGGTAAAAAATGGTGAGCACCGCCAGAAACCTTCACAGATATGTTGACTACACTATGTATAGTATATTTATAATAAAGAGGTGGAGCAGTATTTGTAAAGAAATAATAGGTGTAACATTGTCAAGGTTAACCTTGAGGTTCATCAGACTTTAATCTACTTTTCAAGAATCTAATGATGTTTTCAATAACACATTTAGTTATATAAAGATTTTTTATTGTACAATAAGCAGGTTGGTGATAATTAGGACTGCCGCTGTCACCCTAAATGCATCAGGAAATGAAAGTTATAACTCTCAACACTTCCTCGGAGAAGTGACTAGTGTGACGGCTGGGCAGCGACTGGCCTCTCATTGTTATTGTTTTGATCCAGCGAATCCAAAACAGATTCTACTGTTCTATTTGCACCCAATTAATCCAAAACAGATTCGGATTCGGAGCAGAATCCGGAGTAGATTATTGAGAACAAATAGAAGAGGCCTTTGTTTAGTGGCGAAGCTGCGCACACGACAGCCCGCCACGTGGCGGGCTGTAGCCTATCCCCGCCAGGGCGTGGTGTGGCTCTGCGCCGAGGATCCGCGCACACGAGCCCATGAAGCTGAATCACGGGCACGTAGCAGTCACATACCAAACGTTCAATATTTTTCTTCACCACACTGACCATCTATCTAGATCTATGTAGGTTTATTATTGAAATTGAAGACCAACCAGCGATATGGGACGTACCCTGCAATTACTATAATAATAAAATATCCTGAAATAGTTGAAATATTTTGCACTGTCTGCTCTCAAATCACCCATTATGGTGTAAAATTATTTTGATATATTTGATATATATGAGTCAGCCTCGATGAAGTTAATGGGTGCATTCCTATTGCTTTCTGTCTTCCACGACGACGACAGCGGCGGAGAAGCAGTAATGCAACTGCTTTGTAAGTTTGTCCATGCTGATGCTGGAACTGAGATTGAGCGGGGCGTGGCGCACAGGCGCAGTAGCATGGCCTGACCAAACACACGGGCGACGCTGTGGCGTGGCTCGTCTGCTCCCGGCCTTATTGTGTTAATCAGGGCCCATACTTATAAAGAATTATGATATTTTCCTAATAGTGCGACTTAACTGAGTTATGACATTTCCCCACCTCAGTCACGGAGCTCCTGTGTGGGTCTCAGACAACGGCGTAAGCGGCCAAAACAACGCTACATTATAACAATCATTCGGTTTGGATAACATGAAATTTAACCACTAAAAGTTTTAAAAAGAGTAGTTCTGCATCATCAATATCATGCAGAACGTCTCTCCTTTCACGGAAAGATCTTGGGCGACCGTTTGGTGCTGGTGCAGCTTCGGCCATGTTCAATGTCATGATGCGCGGCAGCGGCAGCACGCCTGAGACAAAAGTATAGTCGCTATTCCCTCCCGCACCCAAACTGAGCTATGAGCGGGACTGTGACTATTTTCTTAATAAATAAAATTCGCGCTCATTATTTTCCGCCGTTTTCTGTGCTTATGACAGTCTGAGACAAGATCATTGCTTTATAAGTATGGGCCCAGTCTGACATACTCTCGAGGGGCAGGGATGGAGGGACACACACACACACACACACAACACACACACACACACACTAACCTGATGTTGTTGTATACACAGCTACAGCTGCATTATCATCATCACCGTGTACACACTACCAAATTCTTGCATCACAGTAACCACGACAAACGACACGTATTCCCATGTTGATGCTGATTCGGCTATTGGGCTGGATATGTGTGTTCCAACCCTGACAGGGGATGTGGGTGCAGTAGGTGTCCGGATGGTGGGGTGACGTATTAAAGGATGGCGTTGCATTGCAGTAAGGTAACCAATGATTATTTGAAATAGCCTTAAATCCTTTGAAGGTGTAGGATGGGTCAGGTTTAGTGAGTTTCTATGTTGATGCTCTATGAGCTGTAACACGGAGGCTCAGAACACTCCTTGTGGTGACAGCCTTGAAACACCAGGTGAAACAGTTATCAACATGCACTACCAGTTCAAGTTTGTCATACTCGTGGCGTTGTATCAGGTCTTGTATAGGTATGCATATACCCTCACCTCCCACCAATGTGTACCGTTCTCCTCCCACGTGAATCAGGCGACGTCGTGCTCCCCCTCACCACCATCACCACCACAAGAAATCTTTGCCACCTGAGTTACTCCTTGGAAGTCTGTCCCAAGATGCACGAAGAGGGTTTATCTAAGTCTGTAGCTGCCTTTTCATTGACGACACTTGCCTCTTCCTGAACGCTCGATGTTAGTACCTTCAGTGTATCGGTGCGTCTGGGCGGAGGTGGGTGGCCCTTCAGGTCCAGGCATCAGCAGCCACATCAGCAGCAGAAAGGACTGCGTGTTCATCTTGGCAGAAGCATAGTGTTAATGTGACGAGTTGAGGCGAGGCGACGGGGAGGCGGCAGGACATCCTTTGGTATTTGGTGTGACGTATTGGTGCACACACACACACACACACACACACACACACAGAGAGAGAGAGAGAGAGAGAGAGAGAGAGAGAGAGAGAGAGAGAGAGAGAGAGAGAGAGAGAGAGAGAGAGAGAGAGAGAGAGAGAGAGAGAGAGAGAGAGATCTTTTACTCTCTCTCTCTCTCTCTCTCTCTCTCTCTCTCTCTCTCTCTCTCATCGTCTTGAATTAATACATGGATGAATTGATTTTTCTTCATTATTTACTGACTACCTTACCTGTGCAGTGAGTTGATTCGTTATTCATTTATTGATATAATTGATACATTCGTTCATTCATTCCTACAACAGCCGTGCAAACCAAATAGTTCCTTTCATTCCATCAAAGTTTTTGTTATTTGTCCTTTCTTCAAATATTTGTGTCCTTTCATTATGTCCTGTGTTGAAAGTGGAGGAAGGGAGAGAGGGCGTGTTGGGTGGAGTTGGTGGGATGGGTGGTGAAGATCTTTCTGGTTTTTCTATCCAGACTTCACCTAAAGTAGAGATCAGCACAAAAGAGTAATCCCGGACAATTTCCAGTTTCACTCAACCAACGATTTTCTGATGCGTTTTTCTGATTGATTTTTTATCTCTTTTCCGTCGCAAATGGCTAGTTTTCAAGTTATGCCAACCTCTCATCCCCAACGATCTTGGGGGACCTGTGGGAAATCGGGTTTTTTGGGTGGGGGAGTATTAAATCATTATAACTCCTTCATATCTCATTATTTCATCAGTTAACTTTAGCCGTCCCATTCTTCTCCACACTTAACTTCTAATTGTCCTTTGAATATTCTTTTTCTTCTTAGTGTCACCTTGTTCACACATTGTTCCTCTGCCTTGTTCATTCACTTGTATTGGTTTTCATATTTTGAACCCATAACAATATGTATAAATAAAGCACTTATTACTATGGGCTACAAAGAAATAATATAATTCACCGCAATTAGACATTTATTTATAGAATCAGTCATAAAATTACACAATAAACAATAAATTATCAGATCTAAAGGTATGAATAATATTGTCAATAAAATTTAGGAAAACATAATCAATACTTCTGTAATGCCTTGTGTTTTGAAATGGATCTAAAGATTAGCCGTGAATGGGAGTGTCCGGGGATCCAACCTCTTAACAGAACACTCAAGTAACATGACTCCTTGCCGATCAAACCATACTGATCACAAAGGATACAGTGGAGGTGGGTTGGCCTTCACTATCCCACTACTACACATGTATGTACAATCGTGACCTTAAGGGGGGGCCTCCTCCGGAAACCACTGGGGCTCATATTTCGCTTATGGTTCATTCAATTGCTTTGAAATTTTAATATGTTGTTTGCAAGTGTAAATGTATGCTATGCTGTAAATTTCATCAAATTTGGGTGAACGGTATGGGCGACTCACACAAAACATCTTTTTTTTTTAAATTTCACTTCATTTACCAGTTAATTGCTTTGAAAAAAAATACCATATAAACTTTGTTCATGTATCTACATTTTGTAGGAATTTGTTTTTCTATTTTTTGTTTTGTCTTTGAAGAAGAAAATAAATAAAATTGTCATTTTTTTTTAGCACTCCTGAATCCCGTTTTCTTTTGACATTTTGAAAAATCTAATTCCTACACAAAATTGTATTTTAGTTGTAGTTTCAAATGGTACCTAACATAAGTCGATCAGAGTTTTTACCGATTTTGTTAAATTTTTTGAAGTGTATAAAACAACTTTTCGAGATATTGGCTCCTAAAGTTGCTTTTTTTATTTCGTCCTTGTCTTTCCATTTGTATTCATTTGATTGGCATGAAATTTTCACATATGATTGTGTATACATTGTTGACTTACTGGAGAATGATAAGGTCCCCCTCTCTAAGAAATTAATCACTCAAAAGGTGAGGGTGTCAGAAGGCGCCACCTTCCTCATTGTCGCCAGATTTTATCAAAATCTTCCAGTTTCGTACGTGTCATCTTTCTTCTCTTTTCTTCTTTGTCTTAGGTGTTGCATGCCTTGATCTTACCTTATCGTCATCTTGCAAGGACGTATTTCACTGAAGGCTAAAGTAGCGAAAGAAAGTGCAGCGTACCAGCCCTGGCTCCAAGGCTTATCAGTGGAGCCAGGAGGGAGATAGTCACTCACGCTCTGCGGGAAATGGATGCCAAATGTCGAAATTTATGAAAGAAAACATTATTTTAATTATAATTCTACGTAAATACAAGTATTGAATGATACCGCATATTTTGGCGCGAGTCCGGCTATGACGCAACAGTGTGGGTCATTTAAAAATGGCTTCCGGGGAGGAGGGTATTTAATTTTTGGAAAAATAATTTCAAGTGATAATTTACGCTATCAAGGACAGGATGAGCGAAAAAAAACGCATATTCCATATTTAAAAAATAATCGTAAAAAATTCCACAGGGTGTCCCCCCCCCCTTAAACAACCTTTACACTAACACAATCAAGTCATTACACAACCCATATAACACCTTAGTCATAGTCAACTCAGAATCCACATGAGGAAGTGGAGGTAACCCTAGGCAACACTAAACCTTCATTCTCCACCTCACTCTGTTGTCCTTGGCCACACTGTAGAGGGTAAAATATCCTAGGGCAGCAGCAAGCCACCCACCTTCCTAGAGCAAGTACTAGGCAGGGACGGGGGTGTGTATAGCATTGATCATCTCAGGCTCATTCACGGGCAGGTTGTGGTCCTGGCAACATACAGACACATGAGGATATATAAGACAAAAGAACATCTGAGTTATGTGATTGTGTTCTGTAATGATGGCAATTTGTTTTCCAATAAATAATAGATAAGGTACCACTTCAAAACTACCATGAAAATTGAGGTTTTCAAGAATGAATGGGAAGATAATGAACCGGGTAGAAAAGTACTTTGAGGGAGTAGTAGTCATGTAGTACTTAAGATTCTTTTCTAAATGAACACATGTGAAGTGTAAGCTGCATATCAGGGTATTATCACCATTAAACACATCTTTCCTCTTACAGAAGTGACTCCATATCCTCCTAACTTCATCGTTCTTAGGAAAACGATGGTAAGTTAATTTGCCCTTCTTTGTGTAGTTAGAGGCACAGCCATACACAACACAATTGCTCGACATCCTTCATCCAATACATATATCGAGGTACTGAACCTCACTAATCACACAAAATGAGGCACAGCCAAGCAGTACAGTATATTTGACATCACGTAGGAGTAGTTGGTGTGTTACCATGAGTTAACCTGCTGGTGTAACTGGGTCTTGGCCTTGACATTACTCTCCCCTCCCCTTTTGCACCTCACCTTTTCATAAGAGAGAATACAGATGGGTTTCCCAGACCCTACGCTCAGTCCCTTTTTGTTGCCTCTTACAATTAAATGAGAATACGGTGGTGGTATTCTTGCAAACTCCACCACAGAGCTAAAATATATAGATAACAAATATACAAATAAATATTTTCCATACACCTATCACTAAATTGGATAAAACTTTTCAAAACAAAACTATATGAATGGAGTAAAAAAAAATGGCAGATGGAATTTAATGCAGCAAAATGCCATGTAATAAAATTTGGTAAGGGACTACAAATTAGAAGCAAGAGTTTACAGGAATCTGATAAGGAGAAAGAACTAGGAGTAATTATTAATAACAAACTGTCACTAAAGGACCAAATAAATGAAAAAGTAAGGATCATGTACAACTTGTTGGTAAATATGACAGTAGCCTTTACACATATAAATAAAGAGATTGTTAAGAAAATTGCATAATTCGTAAGACCAACTCTTGAATATGCAGCAACAATATGGAGTCCACACTTGAAAAAACACACTGAGAAAATTGAGAAGGTACAAAGAACAGCCACTAGATGGGTGCCTAACCTGAGAGATATAGCTTAGCTATGAAGAAAGACTTGAGAAGCTGAAACTGCCAACATTATATGAGAAGAAAAAGAGACTATGATTATACCATATAAATGTGTCTAAAGCAAAGAAAAAATATACATTAATGAGTACATAGTACCTAGACAGTCTTCTTCAAGAGGACAAAGCAAGAAATTGTATAAGAAAAGATTGAGGAAAGATGTGAGAAAATTCAGCTTTCCAGACAGTTATAAATCTGTGGAATAGATTATCGGAAGAAGTCGTGTGTGCCACCAGCATTCACAGCTCTAAAGAAAAATATAATAAAACAGTAATAAAAGACGGGACATACCAAGCTTGACTCAATCCTGTAATAATACAATTATGTAAGAACATAGCATGCCCTGGAGCACACACTCACCCAGATGTACTGCAGGGCCAGCACGGTGGTGTTCTTCAGCTGTGGTCCAATAAGTGGGTTCATCTGATGCAAGTAGGCCAGTAGCCAGCTGTGGAAAGAGGGAACAGAGGTGTGAATGAAACAGAAGCTACATAGGATAGGAGTGGGTATGTGCTACCCTTTGATATTAATAAATCAAGCTTAAAAGAGATAGAGATAGATAAATTTCATATTCAACCATTTTTGCTAACTATGAAACTAAAGCACCAAAAGTTGGTGAGTAGTGCCCAAGCCTGGCCAGATACACTCACAAGAGCCAGCAGGACACAGCTGTGATCACCAGCACCACTTGGATCACCCTGAAATGCAATCAACAAAACATTAAGTTGGCAAAATTAAATTAGATAGCGGCTGATATACTGCTAAACATACCTACATATAAAATAAATAGATGATTACACTTCCACATTTTCAATAACTGTAATAATTTTCTTACACAAAAGTTAATATTAGTAATGGTCATGTTCCTTTCCCTTGAGCTTTACCTTCTTACTTAAGCATATCATCACATAATAGGTAGTGATGATTGTTATTACATGAATTAGTCCAGAGGATAAAAAACAAAGGTATTATTTTATATCTTCACCAGAATGCTCTAGAGAGAGTTATATTCAAGCATTACCTGATGCATTTTGAGAAGATTTTCTTTAATTACATTTCCGTCGCAGTTACTTAGTTTGTGAGATATTCAATGTTTTCTGTGAGACCTTCTCTTCGAAAAATAAAGTTTATTTTTGTATGAACAAGGTTCTATTATTTGTCAATGTAGGTTAAGGTTTGGTTAATATAGGTTAGGTTAATATAGAAGCTATCAAATGTTCTCTATGACCAAAAATAGGGAGGTGGACGAGGTGCAGTCCTAAGACGCAGACGTAAACAAACGCCATTATAGTGAAGACTGAAGATGTAAAATTTTTTCAAAACAAATGTTTTTTCCCTCTGGTCCTCCTCCTCCTCCTTCTCCTTTGGAAAAACAAATGGTATTACTATACTTTATGCCATTAAACAGTCGAAGGTTATGGCTACCCTCAGCTTGTTGCTCTTACTATTTACAACATTTTCACTGATTACACTACCTGTCGGAAATGAATAATAACTGCAATACGTCCGTGAATGTGGTACAGTTTTGGACTGTGGGTGGACTGTATCGCTAAGTCAAAACAAACAAACAAATACTATCAATTGTTTTTAGCACGGGCTTTGGTTTCAAGCATGGGATTGGGTTCTGTTGCTACAGAGGATTATTATATTGTCTATATTTCCTCTGTCCAATGACGTGCCACCACCAATTGCCAGCACCAGCTGCGCCAATCACAGCTTGCTATATGTAATAGTAGGCGTGGCACAATAGGTCAGGTGACATTTTTCTGCTCAGTTGTATCATGGCTACCGTTGAAGTTACTTGTCAAGGTTGTGAATTGGATTATTGGCAAATAATCGCAAAATTTCATTCAAAAAACGATTTGGTGTACGACTTTCTGAGGGAGCACGGCGTCCTACCAGCAGCTGTTCAGTGTCCCCACTGTATGGCTCCTTGGAGGAATAGTGGAGGATGACCCCACAGCCAGGAACTTCATGCTCTCGTTTAAGGTATTGTGAGTTATGAAATTATACTTGGTAAATTTGCAATTCAACCAATAAATAGGTTAGGTTAGGTTACAAGTGTCGGCGGGGGGTGTCCATGGGGGGGGCGCAGCCCCCCCCCCCCCCCCCCCCCCCGGTTAGGCTAGGTTAGGGTAAATTTGGTTAGGTTAGGTTACAACAATGTCAGCGGGGGGGGTCCAGGGGGGGCGCAGCCCCCCCGGTTAGGGTAATTTAGGTTAAATCTGGGGAAATTTCCCAAAATGTAGGGAAATTCCCCTAGATTTTTCAAAGGCCATATATCACTCCCATATGCCTCCCCCCAAAAAAAAAACCCGATTCCCCAGGCTCCCCCAAGCTTGCTGGGGTGGGTGGGGGTGGGGTGGAATATTGACATAACGTATAAATTTACCAAACAAATATTTTATCCTGGAAACACATTGTAAAGAAAGAATATTAGAATAATAACAATAATTAATAAAAAATAAATAAATTCGACACAAATTTCCCGCACAAAGCAAGAGCCAATCAGCGCACATGTAAACAAACCCGACAGCTAATCAGAAGGCGGCTAGACGACGGCCATCATGGATTTTAGTAAGAGCCAATCAGCGCACATGTAAACAAAGCCCAACAGCCAATCAAAGGGAAGCTGGAGGACGGCCATCTTTCTTGAATGTTGACACCCACGTCCTATCTCCGTTATACACACACACAGACACACTCATAACTCGCCCCCCCCCCCACCTAGCCCTACTACCCCATTAGTGCCATATGGCCTTTGTTGCCTGGCACATTTTCCGCCCACATTACAATTACAATTACAAGTACACCAGGGCAATTACTAACTTCCCATAGAGTCTTATAATCTAGCCTGAGCCGCATTGCTACCACATCCTGAGAAGATATGTGTATCCCATAAGTGTAGTTACTATTTTGGGTGACACACAAATAGTGAAGGCTGGAGTTACAGTGGAGTACACTTACATCTGGCCACACTTACCCCCGGTTTGGCCCCTTCGCTACAATGAAGGGCAGGAAGAGGCCCACCACACCGAAAAGCGCAGTCACCACCGATACAGGCACTGAGTCCACCCCCATGTTACCGATCAGCTGACTGCCTGTCTTCCTCACGTCTGCCAGGACGACAAGTGAGGTGACAACACCTAATACACTCACTATCAGCGGGCAACACCTCCGTGCGGATATGCGATGCCGTTACAAAGGCAAAAGCGCCCACTCATCAGCCAGGGGGGCGTTGTGATAACCACACCGAGGATAAGTGACATACAACTGCAAAATATGAGTAGCTCTTGACAGGGATTTTTTTTTCTTTGATTAGGTGTACATACTATCGTCACAAATCAATAACTAGGAAAAAAAAAAAGGATTTGTTTATTATCGTGTCCATATCTCGTAGTAGTACCTATCTGTTGTCATGTCTTCCACTATATAGGTAACTCTTAACACTTGGGAGATTTTTACTTTGAACAGAATCACGCACAATAAAATGTAAATATAGAAGAAAAAACTTGCATGATTGTCAGGTGGTTCTACATGCCCCGCTTTCCACCACACCCACCTCACCATGCATTACCTCTTCACCTCAACCAGTCCTCTGCACTTCCTCCACCCAGACGCCCGCCATGCCCCCACAGACTTCTGGTTAAAAATGAAAAACAGTTTATAATGAACTATATTTATTCAACAACTTTAATCACAAAATAATTGCTAACATGATCAAGATCATGTTCTGATAACAAGCACGAGGCTTGGATAGTTTTTGTTCACTATGTAAAAAGACGTGTTTTTTTTTACCATGAGATAAAAGATTTCACTTCAACCTAATCAAGCAAGCATAAAAAAAAAAATTAAATCTAATGACACAAAAGTTATTTCAAACTTAACAATAAATAAGCAATTGTTCTACAGCTCACAGCCTCAGCCTAACAAAATGTAAAGAATTTTCTTGGTGAAATAGAAGAATCCCTACAATCACATTCAAACTTCTCTGAAATCTTAAATCACCCGAATGCCAGACAATAGCAAATGATTGCTAGCATTAACTCATCTGCTAACACTATTATATATGGTATAATGTGTGTTAACAGTGAGTAGAAGTTGTGATCATCAACTTGGGCTATTTGCATCATGTATACGTGGGGAGAGTTGATGACTAGTTAGAATTGTGTGTCTATAATAGCGTCCCTCCTAGTCCGGCCAGGACCATCCTCAGCCAGTGCATGAGGCACAAGTCCCACGGCATCTGGCAACACATTTTCAGATTCTTGAATAAGATCAAGCCTACTTTCAAGTGCCATGTTATGCAGTACTGCACATGCAATTATAATATTATTTGATGTTCTCAAATTTGTTCTCATTTTATATTTTAATATTGCAAATCTACTTTTCCAAATTCCAAATGCTTTCTCTATAGCATTTCTCGTTTTAGCATGTGCCAGATTGTAACGCCTCTCTTTTTCTGTGGCTGGATTTAGGCATGGAGTCATAAGATATGGATGGCAGGCATACCCACTGTCACCTAATAAATAACCTTTGTAAACACCTGATTCTAGCAGGTCATGCAAGTTTGAAGAGGAAAAAATGCGTGAATTATTTACACTTCCAGCCCAACCAGTGATGAGTGAGGTGAACCGAAGGTCTGCATCACACACTGCCATAACATTAATGGAAAAAAAACCTTCTTCACATCTATATAGTTCAGGGTTACTACCACTTACACCAACCATAGGAATATAGGAACCATTAATACAACCAATTACATCTGGCATACCACCCATAGAGACAAATTTTTCCATAACTTGTCCCTCTTCTGCAGGCTGTGGAAATTTTATAACTTCTGGTGCCAGGGAAGCAATAGCTGTTGAGACACATTTAACGTACTTGCTAACACTTGCTTGTGATACATTTGACTTGTCAGCAATGGACAATTGAAAATTCCCTGATGCCATATAACTGAGGGCCACAAGCAGCTGCAAAGAAGGTGGGACTGGGAGACCTGAGGGAGGAAGATTGAAGTGTTTTACCATCAAACGAGTAGCAATGCAAGTGCAATACAATATATTAGGGTATTTAACTGCACATTGGTAAAAGTAACTTTTCTCAGTATATAATCAACTCATATAAACACATATGCAGCATTCGTGAGGCCATATCTAGAATACATGATTCAATTCAGGTCACCGAACTACATTAAAGACCAAAACTTACTGGAAAGAGTTCAGAAATGAGTGACAAAACACATTCCTACATTGAGTAAATCCTCATACGAAGAACAGTTAAAATAGTTTGACATGTTCCCTCTACATAACTGAAGAATTCGGGGAGATATGATTGAAGTCCTCAAAATTCTAAATAATTTTGATAGAATTAATTCAGAAATATTATTTGAGATGAATAATGCAACATTAACAAGGAATAATGGCATGAAATTAAAGTATGAATATGCAACACAATTACTCGTAAGTCATAGTAAGTTGTTAGTTGTTGATGAATGGAAGACTCCTAACCTAACAAGTTATTGCAAAAACCAGAGATAATTTCAAGTCCTGATTAGATATATATTTCAGAGAAATCAGTTTTTATTAACTTTATCAATTGTTTGCATGATATGAGCCTTTTATGTACATAATTTTATGAAATTAACCTTGTTATCTTACAGATAAGAAGTGTAATGACAACACATTGTAACTGTTAATCAAGCTATTCTCCTCCCAGGATGTACTGGCAATGGTGACAGTCTAGTAAAGTATCATCATAATCATCGATGCTAACCTCTTTCATTGGTTGTTTTTGGAAAATGATGTTGTATTCTCCTGAAGAGGTCTTGTGTACATTCTTTGGAGAGTCGAAACTGTTGTTTAAATTCCTCTTCTGAGTACACCTGGAAGGGATCCTGTCTGTGATGGAAACGTCGTATTATGGATCTGGCAGCCAATTCCTCCCACGCTTCTATGTCTTCCCAGTCACCAAATTCATCTGCATAGTTAGCCATTCTGATAAAAGAAGATATATACAATTATATCCTAACAAAGTAAATCAATGAAAGTCAACTACATTCTGTCATTGATAGAAAAAAAAAGCACTTGTATTATTTTCACAACCAGACTCACATTATATGGTAAAGTGATCAGAAAATATTATCACTTACAACCTTCTAATAATTCTTAAATAAATTTTCTTTAAAGCTAATTTACTGTAGACCAGTGGTTCCCAGCCTGATGGTCCGCCAAGGTAGGACTGGGGGCCGTAAACTCAATTAAAAGTTTCATATGTATACAGAAGGATAAACATATTGAAATAAAAAAAAAAATAATGCAGTTACACAGGTAACGTAACATATAAATGCATTCATATGAAAATATAATAAGTAAACGGTTTCTGATTATAATTTTTTTTCTTTTTTTTACTATTTCTTTCTTCTTCTTTTTTTTATTTATTTTTTTGTTTTTAATACTATTTTATGCATTTAACATTTGTGGATGAAACTGACATGAGACAATCACAGTAGGGTAAGATCGGATTATTTGAATCCTTTCCAACACTTTGTGACTTTCTTGTAACTTCTGAAGATAATATCTCTGAAGAAATAAGAGACCTTTTTATTTAGCATTTGCAAGGTTTAAAGATCAGTCTCAGGAGTTTTTTTCCTCCTCAAGATGCCAATAACAAGTTCAGTAGTGCAGAAGGCTACTTATACAACAAAAAGAGCTCAAACAGTACACTATGTTCCGAATGTTCTCAGAGGAATGCATTTTCTTGTAAATGTTGTGTTCATACAATTTGAAAGTGATGCAACTACTTTGAGTGACTGAGCCTAGCCACGACCCTGATCCTTACAAGGTTAAGGCAGCCAAAGTAAGGAACACCATAAAGACAGTTACTGTCACCAACAGGGTCAGACTTGCATTTTTCTTTAATTTTAATGTTATGTTAATTTGAAAACCTCAATCATATCCCCTCTTCCCTTCTCACATTACTGCGTGTCTAACATAAGAACATAAGAAATGAGGAGACTGCAAGAGGCCAGTTAATGACTTACACGAGGCAGTTCCTTGTCCCCCACCCTTGGAATAATCCAATATTTAGCCATCCCACCTGTCATCCCTATACATATTCTCATCCAACCGTCTTTTAAAGCTACCTATTGACTCAGCATTTACTACGTGTCTACCCAGCCTATTCCAATTGTTCACGACTCTGTTAGTGAACCAATATCTACCTATGTCTGTCCTGAATCTAAGTTTTTCTAGCTTGTACCCATTTCCACTTGTCCTATCCTGACTACTAAATTCTAAAACCTGATCAATGTTTCCCTTATTAATTCCTTTTACCCATTTGAAAACCTTAATCATATCCCCTTTTGCCCTCCTTCTCTCTAGGGAGTGGAGATTAAGACGTTTTAACCTATCTTTGTAGGGTAAATTTTTCAGCCCCTGAATCATCTTGGTCATTCTTCTCTGAACTGCCTCCAAGGAGCCTATATCCTTCCTATAATAAGGGGACCAAAATTGAGCTGCATAATCTAGGTGGGGTCTAACTAACGCTAACAAACTCAGAACTCACCTACTAATAAATCCCAGTATCTTGTTGGCCCTATTTCTAGCTATAATACACTGTTCCCTGGGGCGCAAGTCACTGCTTATTTGAACTCCTAAGTCCCTCACACTATATGACCTGCCTAAGGCAGTGTCATTTAATGTGTGGTCTACAAACCTATTACCTTTACCTACGCTCATAATGCTACACTTGTTAACATTAAACTGCATCTGCCATTTCTCTGACACCTGTATATCTATTCTAGGATTTCTATGCTGTAGAAGGATGTTTCTGACCATAGTTTATTTATCAATATAATACCAAGAATGCAGAAATGTCTGTATCTTACCTTAAATCACTTGAAATAACCCGGTTTACGCCAGCATCGAGAACAATAAATAACAACATTTGCCACAGGAAAAATATAAACAATTATTATTATCTTTATCTATTTAATTGTTGTAAGAAGTTCCCTCACCACCATAATGATGAATAAATACTATAATAATAATAATAATAATAATGAATTTAAGGTGATGGTAACGGGAATAATGAATGTTTTCGTTCTGTTGAAAGGCGGAAGTATTGCCTTTTGAACGGCATTTCCTGTTTACTTTTTTGCGGTCTGGGTTCTTTATAAGTTTTAAGGTGTTAATTCTTTCATTTTATTGTTTCTTGTCTGCCAAAATTTATATAGCATCCTTTTGTGTGTGTGTGTGTGTGTGTGTGTGTGTGTGTGTGTGAATGCTGTCCTGTGATTGGCTGAGCGTGCGAGGTCCCTGAATACTCGCTCCTGATTGGCTGATTCAACTGACAGTCATTTTAGTATATGTTGACTCGTTGAGGAGAAGGAACGTAAGGAACTTAAAGGAAGCCGTCGTAGTGAGAATGTGTTGACTTTCTGGTAGTCCCCTTTGGCTGGTGTTGTTGTTGGTAGTGTTGGTGTAGTGGCAGGAAAGGTAAGTTCACCCACACTGTTTATATCAAGACATTGTGTGAATATTAACATGGTGAACGACGAGGCAAGGTAGAAGTAAACATTGCATTACCAAACATTGTTGAGAAGACCTGTTTTGTTTTGTTCATTCATTATTGGATACCTGGCACTTTTGGCGCTATGGTTAATCTGTTATTGTTTCTTTTAATGGTGTCTATATATGTGCTTCGTTTGTAGTTTGTAATACTAAGATGTTACCTATGAATAGATAGTGGGGAATTAAGAAGAGGCTTCTTGTAGTGTTAATTGTTAAGTTGAGTAGGTTTGGTTTGTATGTGTGTCAGGGTCAGGTGTTAGTCGGGATAGATTTCTTAAAATTACTTTTCCATTTGTTTCAGGTCGGTAACAGCTAACATCATGTCCGACAACGTCAAAGTAACCGTTCGGGTCCGTCCCTTCATCAAAAGGGAGGTGGGGGATGCAACACCAGCCTCCCACTGGGACATTCAGGATGGCCACACTCTCCTGCAGGTTCACCCATCATCCCGCAAGCCACTTGGTGCAGCCTACATGTTTGGTAAGTCCTAAATTTTAGTGAGGTCCTCGTATGTTTTGTATGACAGCCTGCCAAGCTTGATAGTCCTGTTTGCCTTCTTACCAGGATGAGCTCCTCTGGACGGGAGCTGCAAACATGCCAACACGCCACAGTGTGATAAAAGTTTGTGATAATGACAAATAAGTACCTAATGTAAAATACTGTGGAATGTGTGTTGGAAGCATTTAGTAAGATTTTCAACAATACAATTTAAAATTCATACAGTCTGTCCCCCAAATGAACAAGAAGTAATCTTTTAAACTTCATGTTCGGACCTTAGAGATCTAGGCCTGTGCAGGGAGGCTCCAAGAGACTGCACTATGATGTGTGGCCATTGACTGAAAAATGAAATGGGTGCTTTTGGCAGACAACACAATGTTATAAAAAGTAATCTCCCACTAGCACTGAAGTGAAAGGTATATGATTAGTGTATTGTAACAGTTCTAACATATGGATGGAAAACTTGGAGTCTTACAAAGACCCTGGAAGTGAAACTTGAAAGTGCCTAAAGGGGAATGTAGAGAAGACAGCAGCAGGACAGACACAAAACTAGATGCAGAGATGAGTGAGGAAGAGAGGATGGGCTTACTGCAAAAGATATATTGTTCCATAAACTGGAAATTTACTAGATATGAGATTGCAGAATTTTATAAAGAAGAAGTTGGTGGAAGAATGAGAACACCAATTCATCTGAAGAAGACTAGTGTGAGCTTGGAACGTGTCTGATTCTGTGTTGAGATTGGGTCTCTGAGGCTGTTGTGAGGGCCATTATCCTAGTGATAAATGTGGTTTAGGTGTGTGAAGTGCATGTAGTGTAGTGAGAATGGTTAGAGGACTGGTATCTTTAGAGGGCAGCTGGTGTTGTTAGTGTGTTGTGTTGTTGAGGTAGTGAGAGGACATGGGGAGTGTACACAATGGACTTCCATCACTCGCCATTGTATGTAGTTCATCCATAGAAGGGTTTGCAGCACCAACAACACATGTTTAGCTGTCTTGTAATACTGATACTAATACTTTTTTCCCTCATAACACTGACCCATTTTCCTTCTCTCCAGATGGTGTGTTTAGCCCTGAGGCTCAGAATAATAATGTTTATCAAGAGGTGGCAATGCCTATCGTTGAATCTGCTCTGTCTGGTTTCAATGGCACTATTTTTGTTTATGGACAGACATCATCAGGTAAGTGTTAGACTTACTTTCACATTAGTTCTCTGTACCAATCCTTCTCACATTCTCCCATCACATCATTCTACTCACATTCTCCATTATTGTTCCATTTTGCTTGCTCGTCCTCTGCCGCTTGATCCTTGTTACATATCTTTTCTCCCCACACAAATTACTTGGCCCATCATCTTTGTTCCATTTGTTTTTGGTCTGGAGAAAGATGTGGACAAGGGCAAGGTTCTGTGGTTATGGTCTCCTTGTTGTGTCCAAATGTTGTATTGACGAGTGATCTGAGAGCATTGAGTTAGTGAGGAGCTGCTGTATATACCAAACACTGAGTACTCGGTGGTCCTTTTGATGTGTTACTCTAATATTACATTATACTAACAGGCTGCATTTGAACTATGTTACATCATATTATGTATTATATTCAAGTTTTACATTATTTATTTTTCCTTCACATTCCGCTGATATGTTCTGATGGAATTGTGTTCTGCAGGTAAGACGTTCACTATGATGGGAGACCGCAACAACCTGGGCATCGTTCCTCTGGCCATTCAGAACGTGTTTCGCTTCATTGAACATACACCTGACCGCGAGTACTTGATTAGGTAAGAATTCCAGGCTGGTCAGATCACCATATACATCAACACATGCTGGCACAGGTTTTGGCCTTGTTGCTTATTTCTCTTTGAACCTATTGAGTTGTTTTTGTGGTTAGATAGTATGTTAATTAGTTGTATGGTCTGGTTACAATGGCCGGTATTGGTATGTCATTACAGAATCAGTCTGAAAGTCACTATTCATAGAATAAGTGAATTAAGTAAGTCATCATAGTAGTCGTCATCATCAATATTAGTATAGATATCTATCATTAATATCATTATCAATAATATCAGTATGAATATTATCATTATCAATATCATCATAATCATCTATCTATGTATGTATCTATGTGTGTATATACCAGGCGGACATCCCCTTCCATGGTTGTAGCCGAGAAGGTAAGGTGTGCATACACACACTTGATGCTTGCAACATCCATCCTTCTCACAACATTGATTTTCTCAAGTAACTCATTTCAACCACTTGGACTTAAAATACATTTGTGATTGTTGGTGCAAGTTTTCCCTGGTGCAGTCCCTGCTTTACTTCCGTATTTACCATCCTTTCTTTGATCATGTGCTTTACAGATCCAACCCCTTTCCTCCCTTGGATAACTGTTTTTCGTCTTGTGTTTTATTTTTGCACATGATTGGAAGTATCCATCTTTCTATATAGCTGACTTGTACCCCCATTAAAAGGGGGAAGCCAAAACAAGGCACTCAGTGTTCAGGGAGACATTATCCTCCCTCTCCCTCTCCCTCTGTGTGTGCCATGTTTTTTCATTGGAGGGAATACAGAGGAGGGACTTCCCAGACACACCTGTAAACTGAATTGTATTCAGGAACCATTACCGCCATTTACACATTTCAATGTTACCTAAGAGTATTTTTTGGGTGCTTGTACAAATATTTGAATTCAGTAAATTGCACCTTAATTCAGTAGGGAATACATAAATCCTTTTGGCTTCTTCATCCTTGCATTTTCTCACTGATCCACCACTCACACACTTCTAGTCAGTCAACAAACTATCATTGTAGATTATTTGAAGTAGATTTCTTTATTAGGGAGAGAAATAAGTAATTCTCTAAAATGTTTACTCATACTTTCATAATCCCAACAGAGCCTCATACATGGAGATATACAATGAAAATATTTCTGACCTCTTGGGTCGGGAAACCAAAGGGCGTTCCCTCAGCATCCGTGAGGACGCATCGGGGGCAGTGTACGTTGCAGACCTCAAGGAAGAGTACGCCAACTGTGAAAAGCAGGTGAGTACAACATTTAAGGTGAAAAGAGAAGTACAATCAAAGCATCAGACTTTAATTTTTTTTGCTGGAAAGAAATTTTCAACTGAATTAATTTGGTGATGCTTGACCATCCAAATAGTTTATCTTATTAATCCTTCTCTTCCTAAGTAATGAATCCATTGTGTTTTGATAACCTTTTCACACATCTTACAGACTGTGCTCGTCAATGATACTGTTCTATGATTAGACAATTCTTATTTGTTCCTATTTTTATAAATACTAGTCATTTTATCAGCTTTTTTTCCATTTTCAGGGATTTCCTTTTTCAGAGAATACTTAATCTTCAATTTGCTTAGCCATTTCTTCTCTACACTCCTTCAAGATGTATTTTGATACTCTTTCATTTCCTTAATATCTTCTCTATTTATCCTGATTTCCCACTTATCTCCCTTTAGTATTTTACTTTCTCATCAGTGAGTATAGTTCACATCCTTTTACTCTCCTCTTACTCCCACTTTTTTTTGCAGCTTCTATCCATAGTGAAGAGAGGTGAGAAGAACAGACACATTGCCAGCACAAACATGAATGAACGCAGCTCACGCTCACACACTATCTTTCGCCTGGTGAGTGTTTGCTTGGCTGACTTTTTTCTAGCTCTTGCTAAAGACTAATGTACTTTATTTAATTTTTGGCCAGATTTTTTGCAAGGATCTCTGTCCTTAAACTCCTGCAAATAGTAAGTTAACAAGTGTACTTTCAATACACTTAAATATGACAATCTAGTACTGCTGCTTCTGCTACAAATGCTGTTACTAATTTATTTTACAGATTCTGGAGTCCAGAGAGCGGTGCGATGAGGAGGGAGGAGAGGGAGCAGTGACTGTGTCTCACCTTAACTTGGTGGACTTGGCTGGCTCCGAGAATGCCTCCCAGTCTGGGGCAACCGGCGAGAGGCTTAGAGAAGGAGGCTTCATTAACAAGTCTCTCTTCATGCTTGGCAGAGTGATTTCACAGCTCAGCGAGGGAGAGTGAGTGTAGAATAGGGATAGTGTGTTGGGGATAGGGTAAAAAAAACGGTGATTATTGATATTGTGTTTGCATAATGTGTGAGGTGAGCGAGCAGAGTGAGTAGTAGAGGACTAGAGGTGGTGGTAGGGATGGAGTGGAAGGGATTGTGATTCTAGGGAGAGGATGCAGAGATGAGATTGGAAGCTTGGCTGGAGTGACCTGGAAGAGACCGGACTCTGACAGGGGAGTGGAGAAGGTAAGGGGAAGCTTTTGTCCTGTAGTTGACTCATGATGATGATGATGAAGGGAAGTTTGATGATAGGGACAAGGAAAGGGGAGTGTTGTGATAGGGATATGGTGAAGGGGAGTGTATGGACAGGGAAGGAATGAAGGGGAGTGGTGATGGGAAATGCATCAGTGTGAGTGTGGTGATGGGATGGATGGTTGGTGATCTTTCCTTCTCTATCCTTATCCAAGCATCTTTTGTTTATTAATTTACTTATTTCTTATCTTTATTTATTATTTTGTCTATTTATTGTTTATTTATATTTTTTTGTTGCTGTGTACTAACCGTGTGATGGTGGGTGTAAGAATGCCACCCTGGTGTTCCGTGTGGCTTATGAAAGGTGACCAAAAGGGACAGAGTGAGGGCTGTTAGAACCCCTTCCTCTCCTTCCAATGGACAGGGCAGACAGGGGAAGGCCAGAGTAAAATCTTTCTCAGCTCTATCAGGCCTTATCAGGACTACAAACATTTTAATGGGGTATTTAAATTTATTGATGCAGACTTCTCTTCTATTGGGTCCTTGGGGCTAATTGGGAGGAGTATATGTGGATGGGTGTGTGTGTGTGTGCATGCCTGGTCTTACTGACCACACTTTTGGGGGATAATTGCCTGATAAATTGATATAAGAATAAATAAATAGATAGTATTGCCTTATTTTCTCAGGCCATATGTTAACTTCCGTGACTCCAAGTTAACAAGGATCCTGCAGCTGTCCCTTGGTGGAAACTCAAAGACTGCAATAATCTGCACAGTTACTCCAGCAGCGGTGGAACAGACACACTCCACTCTGAGGTGAGGCCAAGATTAGGCTTTTGATCATTATTAGTGTTAACATTCTTGAAGAGGTGGAGCCTCCCCTGGTGTGAGCATACCCTTGGGGGATGTTGGTTGAGGGAATGAGGTGTCAGAAACTATAGATAGATAGCTATATTGTGTTCAATCTAACATTCTTGCATTTACCTTCCTTACCACACCATTCATGTCAATATTGAACCACCATCCTCAAACCACACATCCCTCACCTAGTCATCAACTAGGACCGAGAGAGGCAGCACACATTGTGGAGTAGTAATTCATACTGCAGAAAAAACGGATTCCTGCCTTTTGGAAATGAGTGTCTTTCTAAAGGCCTATTTGGATAATCTAATGTGTAGTGAATAACATGTTTCAAGATATATTGCCTTTTAATGTATATATATATACATAATAATTCTTTATACTTAATTCTAACTAGTCGAGTTACCAGAATAATTAAGTCTTGTATACTGAAAGAATTGTCAGGATTCCAAACCAAGTTTGATCCAGATTCTCTCTCTCTCTCTTTTTTTTTTGTTTAATGGTTGTGTGCTGAACCCTATCAATTAAGAGAATCCGTCATACACACAGTCAGTCTCTTATCATATGATTGGTCTCAAGTCAACATCTGCACTGCCATATCAAACATAAATAGTGTTTTTTCACTTTCAAACAGTCCCTGTATTCCTTTCCTTACAGAAGGTCACTTTCTCTTTGTTTTATCACCACTCTTCTATCCCCAAGGTTTGCATCACGGGCCAAGGCAATAAAAAACCAGCCGATAGTGAATGAGGTTGTTTCGGACGAAGCCTTGCTGAAACGTTATGCCCGGGAGATCAAGGGTCTTCAACACACCCTTGCCCTTGAACGAAACACAGATAGAGCCCAGGAGGTGGAACAGGTAACACATAGTACACTGTATAGACAGGAAGTATTAAGTGGTCAAGGTGATCAAGTGACTCATTTTTTGTACTTCCAAAAGGGCAACAGATTTGTAAGAAATTAAGTCAAGAATTGTGCTTGTGACTTTCTTATATATGTTTTGCTGGTATATTACATTTGTTCCTATCCTTATGTTGAGTTCTTTCTCTAGGTCCGGGAGATGTTGGGAGAGCAGGCACGGAGGAACGAGGAGCTGGAGGCCAAGATACACGAGTTGAAGACAAAGCTGGTGGTGTCGACCCTACCGCGAGGAGGGTGTTCTCGGCAGGCAGTGGTGAGAGGGTGTGAGAGAGGAGAGGTGGAAGTGTTTTCAGGAACAACAAAGTATGGGTAAGGAAAGATGATAATGAGATTCCTAGATAGACGGTAACAAGGAAAATAAAAGAAAAATATGACCAGACACAAGGGAATGGGAGTTAGAGGGAGACTGATGAAATGAAACAGAATAGAAAGGGTTAGAATTAGAGTCAGCAGAGAAGAGTAAGGATGGGAGAAACAGTGACCAACACCATTCAGAGAGAGAGAAAGATTATAGAAGGATGGTTTGAACACACAAATAGTGAGTTTTTGAATAGGAAGAGGTTGAAGTTCCTCTGGTGTGGCCATATCCTTTGGGCACGTTTCTGGAGGACCCTGTGTTAGGAACTACAGATAAATAGATCGATAAAAGGAATTTTCAGGGTAGGGAATTGTCACTGAAAACTATAATTCTATTTATGTCAAGAGTTTTATTCCTATGTATTCACAATGTAATTACTGCACAGGACAAGAAAAGGAAGGCAAGGCGTGAGACATGGTGTGCTCCAGCAATGCGCACAAGTCGCATCAGTCTCGGCTCCAACCTTCTTCCCACTTTGCCTTCCTCTGTCCAAGAGCACCAGTTTTGTCCAGCCCAGCCTTCCCCCGTGGGCAGAGACCAGT